>RJWJ010011249.1:0-44851 GCA_004363605.1 Indri indri
TAGGTTTTGTGCTAACCTAGTTTGTCTCCTACGTGACCAGCACAGTCACCCAGGCAACATCTTGATTCTAGATTTGGGTTCTCAGGGTTCCGGTGCTCGTGGGTCGGCCTTTGCCTAAGTAAGTTTAGAAAGTCTTTCCGACAGCCAGGTCGTGATCTGCCAAAAATCCTGGAGTCAGTTCCAGGCAGGGGCCGAGCAGGCCCCTGGGCATGGCAGTGAGTTCTAGCTGGCTGCGTTTTCCCCTCACCACCTGACCTCTCACCCAGGCAGGTATTTCTCTAGCAGGTTCCTGCGCCGCCGGTCAGTCTTTGCAATATGCAAATTTCTTGTGGCAGAGCCTATGTCTGCAAGGGAGGCAGGAAGTCCTGTTTGAAACATCTGAGCACACAGCAAAGGTTGGGAAAGGACCAGCTGTGAGGCTCCCACTGCAAGTGTGTCGAGGGGTGTTTGTGCCCGTGCGTCCGTGGACGCAGAGGGTGGGTGCGGACAGGGTGCAGGGAGGGTGGGAGCTGCAGCCTCAGACACAAACTTGCACTGAGAGAGGAGAGGACGGGCCAGGAGGAGCCCATGCTCTGGCCTGCCCGGCGTTTGAACGCTCACTTTGAGTAGGTAGAAGGTGCCTGAGATCAGAGTCTCAAAAGTTCTAGAGAGGTCTGGCCTCTTCCATGTTTGGTGGCTCTCTGGGTTAAAAGAAGAAGAAGAAGAAATAACCAAATAGGGTAGCAAATATTATGATGCAGTTTAAATGTTTACTTTCACCAGTTAATAGTTTTAAACACACAGACACTGACAATATGAATGGACTCATCTGGAAATACTGTCAAGGGCTTTTTGTCCCGTGAGACCTGAGCGGAGTGGCCATCTGGCTTTGGGAGTGGCCCGGCCCTGCCTGAGAGACCCTCTGGGATCATGGGGGCCCAAGCAGCCCAGGTGTGCTGTGTCCGGGCTCCCACAGTCCGTTTCCAGCCAGGTGTCCCTTACAACAAGGAGGCGGGCTGCCACCCGGGACGATGGGCTCCCCATTCTCAGTCACCCCAGATCGGCCCCTGCAAGTGGGAAACTCCTGCCAGGGTCTTTTGGATTCCTCATCGTGGACCCACGGAAGAGGGTGCAGCAGAAACAGGCCCAGGCCGGCCTGCTGCGTAGACGGGATTGGCCTTCCTGTGCTGCCCCTGTTCCCAGCTGCCAGGTGGCCTAGAACCATCCTTCCACTCTGCCATGGGGGTGAGTGGATGACGGTCACATGGCTCCTATCAGAGCTGATGCCATGGGGGGAGTGGGGGAGGAAAGTTATTTCCCCAAACACACAGCCCTGTCTCTGCGTCCCTTCCCCTGACAAGGCCGCCCTCCTGGACCACACTCTAGTCAGGCCCCCCTGAGCCCTCTTCTGGACTCCCTGTCCTTGGCCTGCTAAGCCCAGCTCAGCAAAGACCACCCCCCACACCCCCCACCCTGCCATCATCACTCCCTGACCAAGTTCCTCTTAGTAACTGTGCCCCAGCTGCCCCCCTTGTGGCCAGAGTGGAGTTCAGTCTCTCTCCCCTACCGCGATAATCTGGACAGAAATCTTCCTGCCTGTTTAACTCCGTCTGGCATGACTTTTCTTTGTGCTTCCATGCGCAAACACATACTAACTCATAACACAGACACTTAACAAACCTTCCGGTTCCACCTGGCGATCTCACCATCTTTCCTGCTCTCAGAAAAGCTGCTTGAAAGGTCCAGGGAGAAGAAAGCCATCAGTCCCACCTGGCCGTGGGAGCCACTGGGGCCATGTTCTGCTCTGTCGTGTGTCCGTCCCCGGGGGCTGGGAGGGGGGTGGGCAGGGCTGGAGAGAGCACCCCGGGAGTGTCTCCCTTCCCTGGGCCTCCTCCCTCCCACCCTGGAAAAGGGCTGCTCTAACCTTGGCTCCTGCAGAAGCATTCTCTGTCATTAGAGGCGTTTCTCGGCATATCTATTTTGGAGCTGCAGCTGGTTGCTTCTTAGAATAAACAGAGCTGTGATATCGGGTTAAAAGAAGAAAGGAATATCATCTCCTCTTTATGCCCTCCCTCTTCCCAGTGTTTTCCAACCTTCAATTCCCTCTTCTTAGAGGCCTTGCCCAGGACAGCTCCCTCCACGCCCCTGCCCTGCTGCTCTCCCGCTGCCACCTTCCAATCACAGGATCCCTGAACAGGCGTGTAGGGGACCTGTGATGGCCAGGCCCGGCGCCAGGCTTGGGGGCTGCAGGGGTTCCTAGCTGCAAAGAACTCGATGCCAAGTGACACAGGAGTTCAGGTGTTAAGAACTTAAGTCAAAGACTTAAGAGCTGGGCCAGCCCCTCCTGCTCCGATGAGGCAACTGAGGTCCCCTCCAGGGACGTGCAGTGCTCAGGGTCTCAGAGCTCCTGGGAGTTCAGGTAGGAGCCGGAACACTCTGACCATGCAGTTTTCCTTGTACCTTGGTATGTCATGAGCAGAATGGTTGCGTCATGGTGAAGTCATTGAAATGGGCGCTGGATGCGGCAGGGGACGGAAGGAGAGCTCAGACCATTGTCTTGAACAAGCAGATGTGCAGCACCCAGCATATGCAGGGACGGAAGTGGCTCCTAGGAGAGGGCAGGGCGATGGGGGAAGCTTCCCAGATACTCGAGGGGGGGAGGGCTGATCGCTATAGAGCAGATGAAGAGACTTGCATATGTGGCCACTTTAAAGCCGAGTTATTCATCAATTTTGTACCTTCTCCTACTGGGGGTCTGGTGGGGCATCAGGGGTCAGGCAGGCCTCTCACCTGGGCTCGGGTCTGTCGGAGCCCTTCCCCTCTCCTACCCCTGTCCTAGGCTTGGTTCACTGTCCTATTGTGAGCTGTGCCTGGCTTCACCCCCGACCACCTGCTGTGCAGCTTCCCCCACATGGCACTGAAGAGCACTGCAGAACACGAAGAGGTGGTCATTCCTGGAAATCAGGCACGTGGCCTCAAAACCTCCTTCCTCCCCAGGCCAGAGGTGGTCAGCCTCCTCTCGCTCTGTAGTCTTGCCTGTCAGCCTGGGAGTCACACCTGCCAGACGGCCCCATTATCTGAAATCAACTCTAGGAACAGAGGGTGATCTGAGACTCCGAGGTGGGTTTCCTCTCTTGGTTTTGTCTTATTTTTAAAGACGAAACTGTGATTAGACTCCCAAAACAGTCTTTAAAAACCTCAGTTTACTGCTCGGAAGCAGAGCTGTCAGCCTGGGGGTGGGCACGGGCTTCTCAGGGGCGAAGCAGCTACACTCTGGGCATTCCCATTGGCTCGGACACTTGTGGGTGTGAATGGCAAGGTCAGGCGCTGGAGGTGGGCCTGGCTCTTCCATGCACACTGACCGGGGCTTAGCGTCAAGAATGTGGGTTTTGAACTCAAGTGACTTGAGGCTGGGAAGGACCTAGGCACATGCATGTGTCCTGCAAGGGGAAGAGGATGTCATGGGGATTACATAAGAAAGCATTGCTTAACCCCATGCCTGACACCAAAAAGTGCTCAATAAATGGTAGCCGTTATTGTCTTATACTCAACACTAGAAATATGATATAAGTGGCCAGTGGTGGTGGGAAAACTCTGTCCCCTCCAATGAGGAGGTAGCCAAACAACTATAAAGAACTGGCCTTGGGCAAATGGCTTGGAGAGGCCCGGAAGGTCTTTCCTGCTCACCACCTTGTATATGTTTATCCCAACCAACATTTAAAAATTAGAGATTTCACATTAGAATTCTCATGAAAAACCAGAGTGGTCCTAGGGAGGGGTCACTTTCCAGGCAGGGTGGGCTTTTTCCTCCTTCAGGCTTGAAGCAGGAGAGACTCTCCTCTTACTAGAATCTTCTAGAGCCACAGAATAGTGAAAAGTAGACCTCTCGACTTCTGAAGCACAATGAAGGAACCGGGGGTGTTAGCTGGGAGAAGAAAAGTCTCTGGGGAACCCAGAGCTGCTGCTTATAAAAAGCCGAAGGAACGTCATAGAGGTATTGAAGCAATTCTGCATGTCCCCGGAGGGCGGAAGCCCAAGCAGGGACTCACAGCTGTGAGAAGGCAGGTTTGTGGTGAGCATAACGCACTTTCCTGGTTCCTTGGAAGGAGAAATGCCTGGTGCGTGGGCAGCGAGGCCAGGGCTGCAGGGAGGATTAGATTGTCAAAGTGGAGGTTGCGGGGTCGGGGCAGCACCTGTAGACAATGAGAATATTTGCACAGCACACAAGAGGTAGACTGGAAGGGGTGTGGACCCCCAAAGGGGACTGCATTTAAGCCCAGAGGTTAAGGTCATGGCAGGCCTGTTTGGAGGGTAGCTGGGCTTTGTTTTGGTCAGGTGCGGTGTGAGATGTGCAGATGCACGGCTGTCGTGAAGCTGTCGTGAAGCTGTCGTGAAGGAAGACGTTTACACTAGTAGAGCCCCAGAAACAGGAGCCGCGGCACTCCGCGCAGGGACGCATGGGGAAGCACAAGGGTCGGTCACGGGGCAGAGGGAGCGAGGAAAACACGGGCAGGAGCCTTTATTGTTGTTTCCTGGGGAAGGTCCATGCGGCAGAGGGAACAAGTTCAGGATTTGCTGCTGTGAGTGACTGCAGCAGGCTCTGGGGCCTAGGGCTTGTCCCCTGTTGTCCGGTACCTGGTCTTGGGTGATCAGAACACGTGGATGTGGCCCAGAGTGTGAGACCCCCATAGAGGAGGAGGTTGGGGTGTGGGCTGTGCCTGGGTGGGTTTGCTTATGAAGCACCTGTCAGGAATCGCCCTGGCAGGGGCTGTCCCTCTAGGATCAGCAAGGCCCCAGATGTCACAACACTGAATATAGAAGCTAAAAGATGTGGTTATTACAAGGCCCTGCCCACGTGCCCTGACAGCTGAGGGGGGATCAGTTTCTCCAGGTGTGCCGGGAGGGAAACACTGACTGGGGGATGTCTGCATTTCCCTCGGGCCCTGAGGTGGAATAGCACATTGAGCTGGGAAGGACCTGAGAGTCCAGCTTTCCTCCCTCCTCCAACAAAGGGGATCTGAGCCCAGAGAGGTGAACCAACGAGATCACAGTCTCACAGTGAATTGCAAAGTGAGGCCTGGAGCTCAATGCTTTCCTGCCACACTGTGAGGTTGGAAGGGGCTGGCGGGCACAGGCACGTCATCTTCATCCATGAGAGTCTACGTGGGCTCAGGAGTGCCTCGCTGGCAGCCTTGGGGGTTCCCGGGGCAGTGTGGAGTTGTGGAAAGTGGCACAGTCCCTGCCAGACCAGCAAGGCCGTCCCAGCTACCCCTGCCCTGCCCTGGACACGTAAGGAACTCAGAACCCAAGCTCTTAGAGCTAGGATACAGCCTGGATGAGGAGACCTCCATCCATTTCCAGGTATGCCCTGAACCAAGTGTCGGACTTGGACAGCTGATTTTCCCTCTCCAGCATCTGTATTTCTAATGATTTCCCCCTGGGGAAACCCCAGCTTCTAGAAACCCCCAGACTGGATGATCTCCAAGACCCCTCTGACGCTAAATCCCACAACGCTCTGATTGACCGTCTTAAGGTCATGAGCTGCTAGGTAGCAAAGGGCTGGGGCCATGTTCTTTCCCCTGCCCCTCGAGCCTCTCCCACGGTGGCCCCTTTTTCTTCCCCCAGCTGTAGGTCGGAGGTGCACGGCGTCCGCTTGCGTCTGGTTTAGCATTCTGCCCGTGCGACCTGTTTGTTCCCAGAAGGGCCATGGGCTGCAGCAGCAAGTGGGTCCACCTGTGTTCTGGAGCCTTCATCCCCGCCGCTGGCACACAGCCACGCAATTAGGCACTTGACAAATGATGGCAGTGTTGACAGCCGAGAATAGAACCTGAGAGTGGGAGGTTAGTCTGCTCAGCCCATGCTGTGGGGACCAAGGGGGTTGGAGTTGCCACCTCAGCTCAAGGAGGAGCAGAGACCAGAGTTCAGAGTGGCCTGAGCATGGGACAGGAGCCACACATGTGGGCTGCAAGGCCGTGGGGGAGGGTCCAGGGGTGCATGACCTTCAAAGCCCATTTAGGTCTAAAATCCTCAGAACCCAAGACCTGGACCAAGAGAGCAGGGAGCTACGGAGCGGGTCTAGGCATATCAGGGCAGGCCCAGCGGGCTTGGCTGTCCCCTGCCACCCAGTGCCCTGGCCTCCTGGGAGACAAACGAGGGGTCTTTGGAGGCTTCCTGTGGCCATCACTGGTGTCAGCAGATCTCATCCAAACTGATTCCTACCAGCTTCTCGAGGTTGAGACTAAAACGTGTGTGAGCAGCAGGGGTCCTGGTATGGAATGATCTGGGAACACCCCCCAAAGCCTCATGGTCCTCCACAGTCCTGTGTGTAGCACCAGAGGCTGACCGTGCAAAGCAGGAGTGGTGAGGGCGTGACCACGCCTGGCAGCTCCAGAGGCAGAGCTGACCCTGCAGGTGGAAACTATAGAAAAACCCCTTTAACGCATCGAGACCTCTTCAGTACTGAAATTGGCCCAGAAATGGAATGGGTGGGTTATTTTTGACAAAATGGGTCCCTGTCATTGAAATAGGCAGATGCTTGAAGGAACCAGAGAAATTTGGACAATCCGTGGTCATGACCAACACTTGGCGTTAGACATTTGGCGCTTACTAAATACATTATATATCATTTTCATTGATCTTCAAAAACAGTTCTAGGAAAAATAGTGTTAACATGCCCAACTTTTGCAGGCAAGCACACCGAGGTTCGGGATTTGGCCCGGATGACGTGACTGGGCCAGGACAGACCTCTAAAAATGTGCTTGCGCCACGCCCAGTGTGAGAGGAGCTTTGACCGCCTGGACTTTCTTTGGTCACCATGGGGAGGCCTCAGTTCTAGACCTGCTTCTGTCACTTCAGAGTGTGGTCTTTTTTTTTTGTTTTGTTTTGTTTTGTTTTGTTTTGAGACAGAGTCTCACTCTCTTGCCTGGAGCGAGTGCCGCCGTGGCGTCAGCCTAGCTCACAGCAACCTCAAACTCCTGGGCTCAAGCAATCCTACTGTCTCAGCCTCCCGAGTAGCTGGGACTACAGGCATGTGCCACCATGCCCAGCTAATTTTTTCTATATATATTTTTAGCTGTCCAATTAATTTCTTTCTATTTTTTTTTTTTTGGTAGAGACGGGGTCTCACTCTTGCTCAGGCTGGTCTCGAACTCCTGAGCTCAGAACGATCCGCCAGCCTCGGCCTCCCAGAGTGCTAGGATTACAGGCATGAGCCACCGCGCCCGGCCTCAGAGTGTGGTCTTAACCCTTTCTGAGTGTCTCCTCCCCGTGAGGGACGAACACCACCTCCAGAGACAGGAGGGAAAACAGAGCTAGTTCCCTGCAAGGGTGAGGGGAGGGTATTTTTACTGAAGGCCGCCATTAAAACGTAGACGCCATTTCTGGGCAGGTGAGCGCATTGGCTCAGGCTGGAAGAAGTCTCTCCCAAGAGTGCAGTCCATAGAGGGCAGGGCAGGTGTCAGGTGGAGAAGGTTCTGGAAAACATAGACCTGCTTAACTCAGTATCTGGCATTGTGTGCACAACCAGTCTCTAAGGGGTCACCGGGACGCTGGCTCCCACTAGGGATTTACTCTGGGAAGATGGACCCGGTGGCCAATGCTCAGATTCCTCAGTCCTGTGGTTGTGCCCCACCAGGGGGCCCCTTCTGTGTCCCCTGCAAGCGAGACTTCAGCCCCGTGTCTTTGGGAAGTCACTTAACATCTCTGGCTTCAGTTTCTCCATCTATAAAATAAAGGAAGTAAAAACAAATCATCTGTAATTCCCTTCAGCTCTGGTTCCCACCACGATGAGTTTACAATCTTAGTTGATATTTTTCCCCTTGTCAGTATCTCAATATCTTTTATTTTATATCTTTTCCTTTCCCTCCTAACCATCTTCCTCTCCCTCACGTTGTTTCCTCAACTCTCTCCTATCTCCCTGAACAGCCCAGGTCTCTCCTTGCGGCTGAAGAGTTCAGCTCCCAGAATTTGAGATCCGAGAGGGCGCTCTGGAACACACCTGCCCTGGTCCGGTGGCGTTAACACCGGCTTTAAGGAATCCCGGGCCGCTGCGAGGTGTTTCGGGAGGTTCTGCAAATGTCAAAGCGTTTTCGGCCAAACAGTGAGAAATTAAACCGCTGCAGGAACTGGGCTATCACTTTAAATAGTTTGACATAGTCACGCTCGAGACATTGATGGAAAAACATTCCTCTCACTTCATCCCTCACTTTTTAGCTGAGGGAAACTGAGGTCAGACGGATGAGGTGACTTGACCAGGTTATCTGTGTATCTTCCTGGGATTTCAGCTGGACGTCTTCCAAAGAATGTAAAACCTTGCAACTTTGGTGATTGTGAGAGAGAGAGTGTGTGTGTGTGTGTGTGTGTGTGTGTGTGTGTGTGTGTGTAAGGTAACCAGAAAATTCTCAGTCGATAGGAGAGGAGTAGATCTTGGTTCCTTCTAGCGCTCATGAAAATTCGGGTGTAGACGTGACCCCCACGCTCCCCTCCCACCCACTCCGGCTCGCTCCCCTCCCCAGTGGAGCTGGGGGGACCAGCACGCGGCCCCTTCCCCCCCCTCCCCCTCCACCCGCCTCCCGTCTGCGGTGGAGTGAAGCTGTGAAGTAGGTTGCTGTTCTTTTTTCTGACTTCCTGTGTGCCTCAGAAACCTCAATGAACAAAGAGCTAGAGGAAGAAAGGGCCCGCGGACCGTTATGCCAAACATAGCCGCATATCCGACATGGGGGTAGCTGGATTCATGATTTTTATAGAAATAAAACCCAGGATTCGGACTACCCTGTTCCTAACGTGGCTGCCAAGGAACATCCGTGCTCGGGGGCTGGAAGTAGGTCGTAGGATCCTCATTCTTTTTAGGTTGAGTCTAACATATCTAAAGAGGTAGCCAAAGTGATTCTTTAGAAATAGTTGTCACCGAAACCAAGCCGACATTAAAAGGGAAAACTTCATTTCCTCTCCACTACAGCTGTGTTAATTTCTCTGTTTTTTCCCCTCCGTGCACAACTCAGGGGTAACCATGGGAGCACATCTGTGCGGGGAATAGGCATAGAATCTTTGGAGTTTCTCTATAACCTTAATATGCCTAAGTCGTCTCCCTATTAATTACTTTTTAGGACAGACAAGAATTAATTCGTGAGTGAGGCTCTGTACCCAGATGAGAATGGCATCTTAGGGGAAACCCGTTTCTTTCTGTGGTCGATGTTTTGACGGCACGTCACTGAGTTTTCTACCCATAAACTCACATTCTCAGGGCCTCGCTACCCGAATTCTGTTCCTCAGGGGACTCTAACAATCATTTCTTTCCCTGCCCAGCCTTGGCTACCTAGGGTGGCTCTAAGTTTAAATTTCTGACTTTGGGTCTATGAGACCTTTTTCTTCCCTGACTCTTTTAAAAGGATAACAATGATTTTGTTACCTTTCATGCTCAGGAAATTTTCGGTTGGGTTTCCCCTTTGTGTTTAATTTTCTTTTCTTTTTTTTAACCAGGGAAAACTCCCGCTACAGTTTGAGTAGTGCTTGGCAAGACTGCCAGGGAAGAGCTATCCGCTGGGGAGTTTCTCGCCACTGTGCTCAGGGTTTCCCTACTTTGGAACCATCGTAGCTGGAATTTCAAAAGACCAAAGTTCCCCCAAATTTTCTGAGCTCTGCCTAATGGAAGCCACCCATTTCTTCTCTCTACCCGTTTCCCAATAAGGGGCTTGGGTAACAACGAGAAACTAAAACAGAAACCACTACTATATTCTGAAATAAGAGGCTCTGAGACACCCAGGAAGGGCCTGCGTTTAAGGATTGTGGCTCCCTGGGATCCGTTGCTACGCTGAACATTTCTCAAACTGCACCCTGGTAGGGAGGCCTGCAGCCAGGGAATTGGGGGACGGGGGTCTCAGCTGAGAGGCTTCACAATTTAGTCTCTCAGTTCTCACAGTGAGTTAAGGACCAAGCCAGCGACTCTTCACCTTCACTGGGTAGGTGTCATCACCTGAGATGTTGGGGGGGTGGGGAAATGGGGAGATGTTGTTCAAAGGGGACAAAGTCTCTTTTATGTAGAATGAGTAAGTCCTAGAGATCTCATGTGCTGCATGAGGACTGTAGTTAATCATACTATATTAGAGACTTGAAACTTGCTAAGAGAGTAGATCCTTTATTAAGTTTAGTAATGTTTAAAATTGACACATAATAACTGTACATATTTATGGGGTACAGAGTGATATTTCAATGCAGGTATACACTAGGTAATGATCATACCAGGGTAATTAGCATATTTATCACCTCAAACAATTTCTCAATTCTTTGTGTTGGAAACATTCAAAATCTTCTCTTCTAGCTATTTGAAAATATACAATAAATTATTGTTGACTATCGTCACCCTACGGTGCTGTAGAGCATTAGAACTTCTTCCTCCCGTCCAGCTGTAATTTCGTAACCATTAACTATCTTCTCCCTATCTGCCCTCCTCCCTTCCTTTCCCAGACTCTAATAACCACCATCTTCTCAACTTCCATGAGCTCAACTTTCTTTTAGCTTCCACATATGAGAACATGCTGTATTTATCTTTCCGTGCCTGACTTACTTCACTTGACATAACGTCCTCCAAGCTCATCCAGGCTGCCACGAATGACAGGATTTCATTCTGTTTTATGGCAGAATAATATTCCATCATGTATATAGACCACATTTTCTTTATCCATTCATCGGTTGATGGACACTTAGGTTGATTCCACATCTTCACTATGGTGAACAGTGCTGCGGTAAACATGGGGGCGTGGATATCTCTTCAATATACTGATTTCCTTTCCTTTGGATAAATACCTAGTGGGATTACTGGATCATATGGCAGTTCTACTTTTAGTTTTTTGAGGAACCTCCATATTGTTCTCCATAATGGCTGCACTAATTTACATTCCCACCAACAGCGTATAAGAGTTCTCTTTTCTTGGCATCCTCACCAGCATTTGTTGCTTTTTGTCTTTCTGATAATAGCCATTCTAACTGGGGTAAGATGATATCTCATTGTAGTTTTGATTTGCCTGTCTTTGATGATTAGTGATGTTGAACATTTTGACATTTACGTATTGGCCATTTGTATGTGTTCTTTGGAAAAATGTTTCTTCATATCCTTTGCCCATTTTTTCATCAAATTATTTGTTTTTTGTTTGCTTGATTTTTTTTTTTTTTTGCTGTTTAATTGTTTGAGTTCCTTGTATATTCTAGATATTAGTTTCTTGTCAGATGAATAGTTGGCAAATATTTCCTCCCATTCTGCAGGCTTTTCCTCCCCCTGTCGATTGTTTCCTTTGCTGTGCTGAAGCCTTTTAATTTGATAAAATCTCGTTTGTCTATTTTTGCTTTTATTGCCTATGCTTTTGAAGTCCTACCTATAAAATCTTTGCCCAGACAAAATGTCCTGAAGCGTTTCCTCCATGTTTTTTTCTAGTAGCTTTATCGTTTTGGGTCTCACATTTGATCCACTTCTGAGCTGATTTCTATATGTTGTGAGAGATGGGGGTCTAATTTCATTCTTCTGAATATGGATATCCAGTTTTCCCAGAACCATTTATTGAAGAGACTGTAAATTCCCCAATGTATGTTCTTGACATCTTTGTTGAAAATCAGTTGTCTGTAAATACATGGATTTATTTCTGGGTTCTCTGTTCTGTTCCATTGACCTATGTGTCTGTTTTTGTATCAGTACCATGATGTTTTGGTTACTACAGCTTTGTAGCATATTTTGAAGTCAGGTAGTGTGATGCCTCCAGCTTTGTTCTTTTTGGTTGTGGTTGCTTTAACTATTTGGGGTATTTTGTGGTTCCGTACAAATTTTAGAATCTTTTTTTTAATATTTCTGTGAAGAATGTCATTGATATTTTAATAGGGATTACACTGAATCTGTAGATTGCTTTGGGTAGTATGGTCATTTGAACACTATTAATTCTGGCAATCCATGAACATGGAATGTCTTTCCACTTTTCGTGTGTGTCCTCTTCTATTTCTTTCATCAGTGTTTTATAGTTTTCAATGTAGAATCTTTCACCTCCTTGGTTAAATTTATTCCTAGGTATTTTATTACTTTTTGTAGCTAATGTAAATGGGATTACTTTTTTAATTTCTCTTTTAGCTAGTTTGTTATTGGTGTGTAGAAACACTACTGATTTTTATATGTTGAATAATAATCAGCTTATTATATATGTATGTCAAAACATTATGCTGTACACCTTAAATATATACAATTTTAGTTAAAAAATTTTTTTTAAGAATCACTTGGGATGTTATTTAAAAATACAGAGAAGCTGGGCCCCACCCAAGGAGATCTCCATTCAGCAAGTGGGGTTAAGGCTTAGGAGATATTTATAATATATATCTGATGATGCCAATGTGCATGTAGACAGGGCAAAGAACCCATAGGACCAAGTGCTGGTTGAGGTTCTATTTCTGGTCTAATGGTAACTTTTTTTACCATTAGAATCCAGAGCCCCAGGGATATCACCCTAGGGCTATCTATGGGATGCAGGCTCTTTGGTGGGCAGCCTGTACTCTGGGCTACTGCCAGAGTCCCCATTACCACAGGGTGTGGCAGTAAAGAGCCCACACCTGGAGCTCTTCTGACTCCACTGGAATCACAGTTCTGCCCTCTATGTGCTGTGTGATCTGTGGGAAGTGACTTTGCCCAGGCTCAGTTGCCGCATCCATGAGACGGGGGTACAGGACCCACCTGTGGGTTGTTGTTAGGATGGAATGAGCTCATGGTGCATGGGAAGTGCTGACCCCTGGTTGGGCTTATGGAAGCGCTCGGTGTTACCTGCTGTTATTTCTCAGAAATGATAGGCATGGAAGGGTGGAGGAAGAGGACGGGTGCTCAAGGTCTCAGAACTGGAGAGGGAACCAAGGTCACAGAGTGGCAAAGAACCCCAAGGCAGAGCCGGTCACTCTCGGCTCTTGGAGGACTGTCAGAGTGGAGGATGACTTTCTGTAGTCTCAGGCTTCTCTTGCCAAGTTCCATTGAAATCTCTCCCTACCCTATTTACCCCAATCCTGAATTTGAAGAGGAACCAGAAATCCAGATGGATTTCAGGGCCCTCTTTGCTCCTTCACCTGGCTTTGTGGTGAGGAGATGCTTTGTGGTGAGAAGATCGGGCAGTTACTGCAGGCCACGTGCGGAGCATAGGAAACAAGCCCATGTTAGAGAAGGAGCTTGAGCCAGATGCACAGGCTTTCATCCACATGGAATAGACTTCACATATTTTAAAAACATATTTAACCAATATGACAATATTATAACCAGTGTAGCTTAAGATCTTTAGCTGCATGTAATTCTGAATGTAGATGTGTTTTTATGTATTAAATAGTTCTAATCAGTATGTAAATTCCATTCACTGTCACTTAACATTTTTATAGAAATCTTTCCTTGCACTCTCCTCCTCATATTTTTATCATAATTTATCACTATTGATAGTGCTTAGAATTCCCCCAAGCATTTGGTTTTGACTGTCATTATTTCACTCTTATGAATAGTACAGCCACGAACATCTTTGTGCAAATGATCCACACCCCTCGCCTTAGCTATGTGGGGTGCGCTTCCCAAAGTTGGGCAACCAGATCAGCACACGTGAGTTATTTTATGTTTAACTAGCTTGCTTCAGAAAACCAGTTCTGAACTAACTGGCAGTTGTACCAGTTACATCTCAAGTCCATGAACATAAGATTCTATTATTTTTTTTTCTCTAGGTAACTTGGCTTGTTTAGTAAGTTTGTATTATTTCCTTACTGTTGTTTTTACTAGCATTTTTAACTGCCGAGAATTTTTTCCACCTATTTTTCATTTTCCCAAGTCTTTTCACACACAGGTGGCATCCCATTTGCTTGAAGGGGCATCTAAATTTCTGTTTTGTCCAATTTGCATTAAAATGAAAGCCGAATGCTACAGTCTACAGGTGGGGGCGTCATCATATGTAATGGTTTTCCTATCTGTTGACATAGAACAAGTTTTTGGTGTAGACTGGATTTGCAAAGAGTGGCAGATTGGGGAGTTGACAGGTGGAGAAGTTTATTCAAGAAGATGTTTTTGTTGTTTTTAAGGTGGTAAAAGATGTACTGTTAGGCCTGGGTTTATAGTTTTTGGTTTAAAAAAAGGTACTTAAATTTTCTTTTTATCACCATTTTTTTTCTGTTTATTAAATGTATCATAAAATATACTTTAACAAAATCTTACATATCTATCATTATACACAGGTTAATATTCCAAAAGCCTGCATTCCTTTCAGTGCTGCACAGCTAGAAGCTGGTGAGTGTATGTGTGAGGAGTGTTTGTGTGAGCAGAATTCTGGGGGCCACATCAGAAATGCATGTTCATCTGTACTGTTCTCTTCGGCATGAATATGAACTTGATGTGTGGAGACCGGGCTCAGAGTCGGGGGCTCAGTGGTGGGACTTGGGCTGTGCACTGTGTTTTTTGGGTTAGGATGGGAAATCTGAGTTCTGGTCCTGCCTCTGCCACTTAAGAAAGGTGACCTAGGTAAGCCACTCTGTCCCTTGTCCTCATCCTCAAAATGGGAGAGACGTCTGCCTTGGGAGATAGCAGCGAGGTAGCAAGTTTGCAAACCCGATAAAGGGGATACTCAGTGTGTGACATGCAAATACAAAGATCCTTTTCCCTCCTTCCCTCTGTCTATTGCATTTTTTTTTTTTTTTGACCTTGACTCAGATGAAGGAGCTGGATCCATCTTCGACAGGGTAGCCCTATAACCATTTGAAACCAGAAATCCACCCTGCCTTCCCAGGACTTGCTTCTCCCTTTAGTTTGAAGGGTCTGTGCCGTGTGACATGGTCCCCAAGCTCCCAGGGCTCTGAATGCCTTTGCCCTAGAACACGGCCTCTCAAAGCCCAGGGCCCTCAGTTTGCACGGTGCAAGTGTGGTCACGTGTGTGCTGAGCCCAGGGGGAAATCACCGGCCTTCTTTTAGGGGTTTTCTAATAACCCCAACACTGTAGTAACTTTTCCTGGCAGCCACATCCTAATGACTAACAGTGAGTTTACAGTGTGCCTAAATCCCATTTTTTAATTCGTGCTGTTGCTAAACCACAGCTTCGTCATCTCAGACTGGGGAAGACTGGTTGTTGGTTTTTTTTGTTTTTTTTTTTATAAATGTACGTGAAGAACGTCACACGGATCCCGCTTCCCAAGTAACATTTTGTTAAACTTGGCATGTCTTGCTAGCCTGTGAGGCTTTCCAAAATGTTTTGTGATCAGCTCTTAAAATCGTAACCTCTCTCATGCCTGTGCTCAACTTGGTGCTTCTCGTGGGGACGACCACAGTCTCCCTCAGACCCAATTAGAAGGTGCGAACAGGAGCAATTGAACGACAGTCAGTCCTCCAGGGTAACAGGGACCCTGGATCAGCAGGAGTGTGGCTAGCCGCGACTTCACCTGCCTGTCACCTCCGCATTAACCTCTCAAGAAAATGGGGACGGGCTCAGCCAGGCACCAGCCGAAGCATCGATTCACCCTTGTGCCAAATTCTCCTGCTCGACAACCAACTCCGCAACCCACTCAGAGAGGGAGATGAGGTTTGCAGGAGCTGGAGGTTGGGAGAAAAGGAAAAAGCCAAGGTCAAGATCCAAAGGGGAGAAATCAGAGGAGAGAATTTAGTTTGTGGTTTTAAAGACGGCACAGTGTGGTTTGGAAAACTCCCACTTTCGGGGGATTGGAGAGGAAGGCTCCTTGGGGGGAGGCTCGCTGTGAAATTCTGTGCTTCCACGTGCCTCGTGCACCGCTGTCTTGACGTGCCGGCTGGTGGTGCCACTGCAGAAACCAGGGGGACATGAAGGGTCCGAGGTAGGCTGCAGGCCAGGGGACCCGGGATCTGTCTTCCTTCGCCGGGGTCTCTCACGGTCCACGCGGTGCTGAGCTGGAGCCAATGCTCACGAGCCGATGGCGCCGTTTCTCCCCAGCGTGCATTCAGTGTGTTCACGCCGGCGGCTTCAAGTCAGCCACAGCGGAAATATTCTACCCCAAAGGAACTGGCAAATGCTACAAATCACGGCATCCTCTCCCTGGCTTGCCGGTGGCTAAACACACACACCCCGGGCTCCTGTCCTAACTGCCCCGCTGCCTCCTGGGTCACCCTCGTGCCAGATTTATGTTTTCAAAATGAAAATCTGCCTTTTCCCAGGCCGAAGTTCAAATACCTTAGCAGGTTACCCCCTTCTAGTCGCATTTCCAGACCACCCCTCGCCCACCCCCTTCGCCAGGCCTGTGTCCTGTCTCCCTGATCTTGCTGGGTCGCTTTGTCCTGGGGTCCCGAGGCCCAGTGGGCACGTTCTCTTCTGTGACCCTCTGTTCTCATGCTTAGAGCCCCATTCAAGCCCATTATCATGCGGTGGCTGTTTTTTGTGTGTTTTGTTTTGGTTTTTTATCTTTTTCCTCTTTACTGGACTATGAGTGTCCATTGGATGGGGACATTCTTCCCTCTTCTGTTTGTCTTCACAGCTCCAGGGGCTGGCGCGGCTGCCGAGCACAGGAAGGAGAGAGGGAAGGAGAGGAGGGAAGGAAGGCAGGGAGGAAAGGAGGGAAGGGAGGAAAGGAGGGAAGGAAGAAAAGAAGCAAGGAAGGAGGACGGGTCAGCCAAAAGTCATTCGTGATTTTTTGAAGCACTGGGGAAGAGCAGAACGCAGAGGTTGAACAGGAGATAAGAAACACCTGGCCAGCTTTGGGGATCAAAGGCCTTGAACTAGCGCAAGGAGCAGAGGTTCCCTTAACAGGAAAGGACAGGGTAAGGGTCCCCGCTGGTCCCCTCGTGCCCCCTGAGAGCCAGCCCCACGTCAGCCGGCCTCTGGGCTGGCAGGAGCTGGCAACAGAACAACTCTGAGTGGGTAATGGGTGCGGAGGTGGGAAGCTGAAAGCGTGGTGGAGTCTCAACAAATGCTTTTTGAATTACATTGAATCATAGCTGGCGATAATCACCACCTTGCAGGTTCCTTCCTTCACAAGGTAATGGGGAGGAAAGGCTGGAGAGGAGGGAAGGTGTTAACCAAATGCTGGCGTTGGAGCAGGCGGAATGCGCCCGCGGGGGCTGGGCTGGGGAGAGGGCGGCCCGGCCCTGCCCAGAAACACAGGAATGGCTCCCTGAGACTGCAAGGTCATTGCCAATTAGCTGAGTGGCTGCACCCAGCAGGCCTCTGCCATAGGAAAGGCCTGCGTTCCCCATTTTGTCGATGTGGAAACAACTGGGGAAGTGACTCAGAGACGGAGTGGAAATAAAGTATGCATCTCGTGACACTCTGACTTCTGCTAGGTGCCAAGGGCTGGCGCTTTGACTGTCCCCTGCGAGGCCTCCTTCCACGGAGCACGCGTCTGTGGTGCTCTCAGGACGGACAGTGGGCCTGTGCCCGAGCAGAGCAGGAAGGGGGGCATCTTTCTAGGGAGGCAGGTGGGTGGAGGAAGGCGGGTCTTGGTGGAAAGGCAGCTCCCAGCTCCGCAGGTGGAAGGGGCTGCCACGACCACCTGGTCCTGCACTTATGAGGCCAGTTTAGCTTTTTAAAATGGAGCTTGGTATTAGGTTTCCAATTCTTTCTTCTGCCAAATCACAGGCATTTTTTTAAAAATGCATGTGCCAGGGAGTTTACAGAAGTAACCTCTGATTCTCCAGAAAATTCTGCAGGATGAGTAACATTAGCCTCATGCCCCAAGAGAGGAAACTGAGGCCTACAGAGGTCACACAACAGGCACATGGCTGAGCCTTGGGGCCATAATGCGTATCCCTCCAAAGCCCATTGTGAGTAACGCCCAGTGGTATAGAATGGCAGCCTGGGGACACTAAACCCAGGTTTCAATGAGTCGGATGTGTGTGCCTGCTCCCTGACATCACTCCACCTCTCTGACTCGTGGTCCTCCCTTCCATGCTCCCTCAAATCAAGGGCAGAGCTTTCAATCCTCCAGATGACACACGTTACCCTCGGGACTCCCAAAGTCCCCTCTCGTGTGTGTTTCTCCAAGGGGCCAAGCTTCTTATTGAACACGGCAAGTGTAACATGACCCTACAGTGTCTCCCAAGGCAAGAATTGGGCTTTCCTGGGATGTTGGTCCCTGTAACCCTCGCATCTTCCCCGTGCCAGGAGCGCAGCCCTATGTATAGTTCAAACCTGGGGCATCTGAAAGGGGCTTGAATTCTGCCTTGGTTCCCCCTCCTTCAGGCAGGTAAATGTCTTGCCAATCAGGAGGAACATAATTTATTTTCTTCCTGCAGACCTCAGGGACTCAGAGATCATCCAGCCTTCTCTAGTACCCTTTGCAAGTTTTGGCCAAGAAGTTCTTATAGCCAATCAAAACTTTTCCTGTTTTAATTTGAGCCCATTTCCTTGTGTTTGTTTTTCTTTGATTTTGACTTTGGCAGATCTGGGGGCTGGGAGGCAAGCTGGAGCCCAGGATGGCTCAGAGCCAGGGTTTTTGCTGGTGCCACGGGATGTAGCTCCTCCGACTCCGCCTGGAGGGTCTGGGGCAGACCAGGATGCAGGGAGGAGCAGTCGCCAGGGCTCAGACAGCCAGGAAGGAGGTCTGGAGAAAGGGGCAGGGCTTTCGGCTCACAAACTGAGTGTCAGAGGACTTTCCGATCATCAGAGGTCAGTGACAGGCTACTGATGAGAAATTCAAATAATCAGGCAAGATTTGGAGGAATGGGCAAGTTATGTCATCAGGAATGGGAGCTGGAGGCAGCAGATTGTTCTTACCTCTTGCAAACTCAGCGTTCAGTGACATACGTTGGCACCTTGAAATCAGCCTAGGTCGGAATATTTACACCACAGAAATTGGCAAATGCTGCAGATCAGCCCTTTTTTTTTCTGGAGAGTTACTGGCAGGAGGAACAAGATATGGGGAACATGGGTAGTCAGATGAGATTTTGCAAAATAAGCGAGTAGTAACCACGATGAGAGAGCTTTCCATGTGCACCCTGCCTTATTGCTTACGGTAAACTTTCACTTAGGTTGTTTCGCTTCATCCTCACAACCCTTCTGTCAGGAAAACAGGGTAGGCAGCATCAGCCCCATTTTCTAGGTGAGGAAAATGAGGCCAGGAAAGGTTAAGTTCCTCATGCGAGGTTTTGGAGCTCGTCAGAAAACAGGCAGAGAGAGCCTGAGGGAAGGTGGTGCCGTTGCCACAAATGTTCTCCCGAAACCCCCAGCACCCTTCAGTTACTCCGCGTCAGAGAGTTTGGAGAGCTCGTTCCAGATCTGTATGTCTAGATGGGAGTTTCAGGTGCCCTTGAGGAAGTTGCCACGTGTCAGTAGAAATGTGGGCACCCTCTCTGGCCTGGGCCTTCTGACCACAGCTGTGTTCTAGTTTCGAGTCCTTTCAGGACCAGGCACAGGAAGGGTGACACTCTCTAAGCCAGGAGGGGCTCAGGATTCTTCACGCACCGGGGATGTTCAATGCCAGGTTGACACATTTGTTCTTCCCCAGAGTGTGCGCCACCCTTGGGGAGATACCACCTTCTTCCAAGGCGGCCGGGGAAGTGGGGAAAATTGTGGACTTGGATTCAAACCTGCTTTGGGATCCAAGTTTACTACACAACAGGCACGAACCCCTGGCCAAAGGGCGTACGCCCTCCTGCGTGTGTTTCCCCATCTGTGAAATGGGCATCGCCATCCCTGCCCACCTCCCACGACTGTTGTGCAAAGCACTGGTGAGTCTTTTTCAGTTTTTCAATTGTAATTATTTTGGGAACAAATATCCACATCAGAGGTGACGGCTGCAAAGGGCTAAAGGCAGAACTGAAGGACTCGTGTCAGGCCGAAGGGGGCGAAATGACTTTGCTGAGACATTTCTTTCTGAGCTGTGTTGTTCACTACCATTGACTGCTCCTGAACAGAGGGCCAGGGGACTCTGACGAGGATCAGAAACCAGGATCCCCCAGGCACGCTGGTGACAGCTGGCACATAGGTCTGGGCGGGCTGCAGTCGGTCAGATGTAGAGAATGAATCTTTCTCCTTGTCCAAGGCCAGGGTGGGGGCTGCTCTGGAGTGGGCTGGACTCTGCCCAGTCGGGCTTGCAGAGGGGGAACAGCTGTCGGGTTGTGGTTTCCCATTGTCACCTTTTTTCTTGATAGACTTTATTTTTTAGAGCAGTTTTAGGTTCATGACGAAATTGAGTGGAAAGTACAGAGAGTCCCCATCTGCCCCCAGCCCACACTCAGGCACAGCCTCCCCCACCGTCAACATCCCCTGCCAGGTGGCGCATTTGTCCCCATCGATGAAGCTACCTTGACACATCCCTATTGCCGGCGGCCACTGTTTACAGCAGGGATCACTCTCGATGTCGTACTTTCTGAGTTTTGGCAAAGGTATAATGGCAGGTGTGCACCATTGTGGTGTCACACACAGTGGTGTCACTCTCCGGAATGTCCTCTGTGCCACACCACTCATCCCGCCCTCCCTCCTAACCTCTGGCAACCACCAATCTTTGTACTGCCTCCATAGTTTTGTCTTTTCCAGAATGGCATGCAGCTGGAGTCCTACAGTGTGTAGGCTTTTCAGAGTGGCCCCTTAGTAACATGCATTTAAGGTTCCTCCATGTCCTTTCGTGGCTGGATCGCCCATTTCTTTTTAGTGCTGAATAATATTCCACCGCCTTGGAGGTACCACAGTTTATTTACCCCTTCACCTACTGAAGGACATCCTGGTTGCCTCCATGTTTTGGCAGTGATGGGTAAAGCTGCAGGGTTTGTGTGGACATAAATTTTCAACCCAGGGGCACGATGGCTAGATTGTCCGGCAAGAGTGTGCTTAGCTTTGTAAGAAACCACTGGACTGTCTTCCAAAGTAGCTGTGCCATCTTCCTGCCCACCAGCAGGGAATGAGAGTTCCTGTTGCTCTACATCCTTGTTACAGTTTCTCTGTCCTCTTGACTCCTCAAGTTCAAAGGCACCACATCTCATTGCACTGTCAACTGCAGCAGCACGGATTCAAAAGCCCCAAGAAGGTTCCCGCCCCTGCCAGGCTGTGCCCTGGCCTCCATCCTCGGTGCAGTCTTCTCCCTCACCTGTTCGATCTCTGTTCCTACGTCTGCCTTTCAGGGAGGGCTTCTCTCCCCTGTCTCTCTCCTCTTCAGCCAACGACACACGTAATATGCGAAAGCGCACTTTCCCCGGGTCTCACCAGCCAGACCTCTTGAATTTCACTGATGTATCATTCCTGCTTAACGATTCCCTTTCGAACTCTTCCCAGGGCATTTCAGGGATCCCTGGGTGTCTCACATGCGCTCCCTGGAGCCAGCACCCTTTGGGTGAGAGTGCTGCCCTGGGTTGGGGGGACACCAAGGGGATACCTCTTGGTGTCCCCAAAGCTGCAGACAGCACCCTAATCCCCTCTGTTGTGGGTGCCTGGGAGCCACATGGCATAAACTGCAGATGTGGGTTCAATGTCCTTCCTTCCAGCCTGGAGTCCACTCTCCCACCAGAATGACATGACCACATTTCCAGTGGCCGGGTCCCAGATGGCCAGAGGGAGGCGGTTCCTTTGGTTTCCAAAGACAGTGCCTGAGTTCAGGGTTCTGTCCTAGCTCAGGCTGCCGTAACAAAGTGCCTTGGGTGGCTCATAAACAATAAAACTCTATTTCTTATAGTTCTGGAGACTGCAAGATCTCAGAAGTCCGAGATTAGGGTGCTAGCATGGTTGGGGTCTTGGATAGCTGATTCCTCACTGTGTCGTCACGTGGCAGGAAGATTGCAACAGAGCTGTCTTGGGTCCCTTATCAGAGGGCACTAATCCCGCTTATGAGGGCTCCACCCTCATGACCTACCCACCTCCCAAAGGCCCCACCTCTGAATACCACCACCTTGGGGCTTAGGATTTCAACATATGAATTTGGGAAGGACACAGTTGGTCCATTGCAGGTAGGATCTAGTCCTTGGGGACGGACACCATGTGCCACTCTACTTCCTTCCTCTCCAGACACCTGTTTTGCATCATGAAGGCCCCTGCCTGCAAATTAGCTCATACAAATAGATGCCTGGGGGCCACAGGCATGCTAGAAATGGATACTTTTCTGTAAGAAAGACGAGACTCAAGCTCATTCCAGAACAGTTTCCAACCCAGGCCAAGTGTTAGAAGAATCCCAGGAAACAAATATATCCATGCCCAGGCCTCAGCACAGACCTATTCAATGGTACTCTTTGAGGATAAGGCCGGGATGTAGTGTTTCCTAAAGCTTCCCAGGTGATTCTGATGGGGAGCCAAGGTCGACAGCACCATTCTAGAGCTAGAACCTCCATTGCTTCCTTGGGACTCTTCCAGCTTTAGGTCCGTGGGAAATAAACCCTGTGTTGGATCTAGAGGCCAAGACCAGTTTTGCTGGGATTCCAGGTGAACTGTAGGATTCTTGTAGTCTGCATCTGTGTCAAAGCAGGCTGTTATAAGATCTGGGCTGGGTCTT
The DNA here is from genome assembly GCA_004363605.1 of Indri indri. Classification (NCBI taxonomy): domain Eukaryota; kingdom Metazoa; phylum Chordata; class Mammalia; order Primates; family Indriidae; genus Indri; species Indri indri. Next base: position 22,390 of record RJWJ010011249.1, read on the forward strand.
CTAGGGGCCCAGCCCAGCTCCCTCCCTCCCTGCAGAATGACCTTCCATACTGGGCTCTTGGGACAAAGCTCTGCTCCTCCTGAATTCTCCAGAGTGTGGTGAGCGATGCTCTCTGTGATGAGGTCCTGTGGGATTGAGGCCTCCCGCCCTGAAAGTTCTGGCTGGAGCTGAGGGTGGGGGCAGACAAAGCCCTCAGCTACCAGCCTGACCTTCCACCTGGGCCCTTTCCTGCCTGTTCTCTTCTGGTTCCCTGGGGCCGTCCCTTCTCCAATTCTGTTTCTTCTCTGGTTTTCCCCTTTGTCCCCATTTCCTGCTGTTTTCTCTGTCTTGCTCTTTGCTCTTCTGCTCAGCTGTGCCTGGAACCGTGCTCTGGCTGCCTCCTCTCACAGCTGCTTTTGCTAAGTGGGGGCCCCTTGCCCGGGCACTGGTGTGGGGGAGCAATGTGACGGGGAGTGGGGGCTTCCCCAAGAGAGAGCTCACGCGAAGTCTGGATTTGATACCTGGGTGTGTCTGCAACCTGCTTCTTCCTGCTGCAGCGTCCCGGGTCATGACAGCCAGATGCTTTAAGAGGAGTTTTGGGGAGTGGGATTATCTATCGTTTGCGTCAGTCTCAGAGCTTGGTGGGTGCCGTCCCCTTCAGGACTGACCCTTTGTTGTCTCTGCAGGACTGCGATGTGCCGGCCCTAGCTGCTGCCTGAGAGGATGTCTGGGGTGTCCGAGCCCCTGAGCCGAGTAAAGGTGGGCACGTTACGCCGGCCCGAAGGCCCCCCGGAGCCCATGGTGGTGGTGCCGGTGGACGTGGAAAAGGAAGACGTGCGCATCCTCAAGATCTGCTTCTACAGCAACAGCTTCAATCCTGGGAAGAACTTCAAACTGGTCAAATGCACGGTGCACACGGAGATCCGGGTAGGTGAGGGGGCGCCTGCGAGCCGAGCAGCTCTGGGCAGCCTAGCGGTCCCTCCCGTATCCGCCCGTGGGTAGAGGGCGTGAGAGGGCAGTGGAGAGACATGCTCGGATGCTGCCCCCACTCTGCCAGGAGCCTGGGGGACAAGTGTTTGAGCCCCAGATCACTCGTCTGGTCTTTGAGCCAGTGCATTTCTATTTAAGTATTTATGGCATTTCAAGTTCTGCCAGGGACTTAAAAGCTCCCACCCTCAAAGAGCTTTCACTCTGATGGGATTAGAATGAGAGGCAAACCAAACAATTGCACTAAAAATAGAACAAAACCAGTGCAAGACCTGCATGCTGGGCATTTACAGGAGGGAGCTGGTGGGGCATTTAGAGGTTGACAATGAGCTCGAGATGCCCTGAGCCGGGGGCGGGGAGGCGGTGGCCAGGCCCTACCTGAGGCCACAGCTCAGTCGGCTCATCTCATCCAGGGTCACGGAATCGGTTTTGCAGGTCCAGGGACCCGCCTTCATCAGGGCACCTGGACACCAGGAAGCCAGTTCGCCTTAACCAAATGTATATAAAATTGTCATCAAAAGCAGAGTTCCAACATGCTGACTGATTTTAATCACCTACATTTATTGAACAATGACCAGGTAGAGGCCGGGTCAATCTCTATATACACATTATCTCATAAACCTTCCCAGCAATGTGTAGACACACTGACGATGGATTTTTCCTCTGCCCATAGTATCCCTTCGCGATGATGTAAGCCACAGCCAGATTGGCTCTCAGAAGGTTGCTTAGTGGGTTTGTAATTTGAGCAAAGGAAGCAGGGACTTTGGGGAAAACTGACCAGGTCTGAGGATGCCCGATGAGCTATCTCCATCTCATGGCCAAACCCTTCTCGTGTCCTAAAAGCCAGTGTCCCCAAATTCAGTGGATGTCCCCTTTGACCGGTGCTGCTGTGCCCCGGCTGCCTTCCGTCTGCTTCAGCACACACTGTGCTTCCACACAGCAGCGTAGAATGTCATTGATTAGGTCACCGTCCTGGCTCAATTGACTCTCTCTGCTTCCTGTAGCTGATTTGATTAGGGTTGTGTTTGTTCATCTCTGGTTTCCGATATGAAGGCACAGTTGTGTCCTGAGAGTAACTGTGTCCTCTGGCCACCTTCTTCCAGGAGGGTGTTTTCATATCTTTCTAACTATCCACTTCTTGTATCTTCCTTTGGGTGTATGATATTTGCAAATAGCTGATGCCATCCACTGTGAGTTTTACTAGTTTCATTTTCAGAAGTTAACCTGATTTCCAAGTTTGGGGGGCACCACATTGCCCTTTTGTGCTGAAAAATGGAGAGCATCTGGTTAGTTCAGATTAGGACCTGTTCCATGGAATTCACAAGGAAAAGGGCCCTGAAGGAGGGCCAGTATTTAAAGCAGCAACGCTGAGGACAGGAAGAGGCCTCCCAAGAAAAGGGAACAGCATGAACAGATGCAGGGAAGCTGCTTAACAATGAGTCGTTTGGTTTGAGTGGAGCAAGGATGATATTTAGAAAAATATCTAAAGTCAAGATCAAAAAGGAAAGTTGATGGTAGATAATGGAAGGCTTGGTAGATCAGGCTTAGAAATTTGGAGTGGGGCAGACACTAGGGAACAATGCGTAGTTTCTAGGCAAGGGAGAGAGATTCCTGGAGTTGTGTGGTCCTGCTGGGTGTCTGTGGGGGAATAGGCCAACAGAACGGGCAACGAGACCCGGGCTTAAGAAGAACGGCTGCTCATACCTGCGACGTCACCTGGGGGCTGTGGAGATGGGGTGGAGAAGAGAAGAAGGAAGGGACTGCTTTCTAGGAATTTACATCCAAATTCTCTGGGTTTTCTTGCTTCCACTGTCTCCTGCAGGCAAAATGTCACCTGCTTGTTAGAAACACCTGTGGCTTTAAAGCCACCCAGACTTCCAGTCAAATGCTGCTCCACCCTTATTGGTTGTGTGGCCTTGGACTTAATGCTGAACCCATCTGGGCTTCAGTCTCCTCACTCGGCATCACGCCCACCTGTAGCCTTGTAAAGATTAGAGATGATACATGAGAAGCACCCAGCACACAGTAGGGCCTCAATCATGGAAACTATTGATCGGGTTAGGAATAGGTCATTACCCTGCTTAGGAATAGCCAAGGGTCTCTAACTGCCCAGAGAATCAAGTTCAAATTGTCTTCTTTTCATGTGTATCCACTTATCTTATATTCAAATAGATAAGTAAGATGATTAATTACATTTGTGTTTTAAAACAGTACATGGTGTTCTGCAAGATGTTAAAAAAGTATGCCCTGGAGAAGGGATTTTGTAGTCAAAGAAGTTTGGAAAATGCACGGTTGAACAATTCTGAACAGGTACTTATGCAGCAGGACTTCTCAGAACCTGAAATAGGCCGATACACCTCGTGAATCAGTAAGGGCCACAGAGGTGATGTTTTCTTAAGTAAGCCGTTTCCTATTTGCCTAAAAAAATCCTTCTTTGAAAAGTTGGACCACTAGTTCTCTGGGAAATCACTTAGGGAAATTTCTCCTAAACTCTGAAAGCAGTGCAAGAGGGACTGAAGACGAGCGAGTGGAAGATGGGTTAGGAAGCTGTGGCCATAGCGTGGGAGGAAGATTATGAGGACCTGCACTAAGGGAGTGGCGTTAGAAACAGAGATAAGTCAACAGGGCTGCATGCGTCAGAGTCAACAGAATTGATGATTAACTAGATGTAAGGAGAGAAAGAAAGGAAGGAGACAAGATGACTCAAGCTTTTGCCTGGGCGACTGAATGAGTCCTGGTACTATTCATTGAGATTCCAACAGAGAAAGGGAGGGTGTTCTGAGACCTCAGCTTTACATTTGTTATGTTTGAGGTGTTTATGAAACACCCCTGTGGAGGAACGTGGGTCTGCAGCTCAGGAGGGAGGAAGGACCTACAGACAAGGATTTGGGGGTCGTTATGCAACGGATGCCACGCAAATGGGTGGGATCACCCACGGAAGATGAATAGAGCAAGAGGGAAGGAGTTCCCATTAGGAAACCTGGGGAAAACAACCTCTAAAGGGCTGATAGAGAAAGCAGCAAATGAAGGAAAAAGAAGAATTAGCCAAAGAAAGAGGAAGAGAACCAGAAGAACAGAGTGTGAGGAGACAAAGGCAGAAAGAGCTGTAAGGAAAGAGTGGTTAGCAGTGTCAGACGCTCAGAAAGGTCAGATCAGATAAGGCTAGAAATAGGTTCATGGCTTTAGCAACAGGTGCCATGGATGACCCTCTACTGGGCTGCCGCGGTGGAGAGATGGGGACAGAAGCCACTGTGCAGTGGTTGGAGAGTGGAAACAGTGAGTGTAAGTGACATTTCAGAGAGGTTTTGACCAGGAAGGGAAGAAAAGAGGAGAAGGCAAGAGGAACAGTGTTCTCTGCAGAGGGAACAGCATCTGTGAAGGCCCTGCAGTGGGGAGGCAGGTAGCAGTATGAGGCTAAGAGTTGCCTAAGGTTGGCTATTTGGATCATGTTCATTATTTTGGTTTTTTCCTCCATCTCTTATGGGAAGCCACTGATATCATTTAAATCTATGAGTGGCACGAGGGTGTACTTTTTAAAGATCACTTGGGTTTCCTGATGGAAAGTAGATTGGAAGAAGGCAAGAATGGATGTGGAGAGCTGTTAGGTGGCTATTGCAGTGATCCAGAGGAAAGGTGACAGTAGCTTAAATTAGGATTGTAGCCATGGAGACAATGGTGGTGATGATGATGATGGTGGTGATAGTGGTGGTGGTGATGATGGTGGTGGAGATGATGATGATGGTGATGATGGTGATGATGGTGGTGATGATGGTGGTGGTGATGATGGTGGTGGTGATGATGATGATGGTGATGATGGTGATGATGGTGGTGATGAGGGTGGTGATGATGGTGGTGGTGATGATAGTGGTGGTGAAGATGATGATGGTGATGATGGTGGTGGTGATGATGGTGATGATGGTGGTGGTGGTGATGGCGATGGTGGTGGTGGTGGTGATGGCGATGGTGGTGGTGGTGATGGTGGTGGTGATGATGGTGATGACAGTGGTGGTGATGATGGTGATGACAGTGGTGGTGATGATGGTGGTGGTGAAGATGATGATGGTGATGGTGGTGGTGATCATGGTGATGGTGGTGGAGATGATGATGGTGATGATGGTGGCAGTGGTGGTGATGATGGTGATGGTAATGGTGATGATGATGGTGATGATGGAGGCAGTGGTGATGATGATGGTGGTGATAGTGGTGATGGTGATAACAGCTAGCACACTGAAAGCACATTATATGCATTATCTTATTGACTTCCCCGAAGAACCACATGAAGCCAGTACGATTATTATCTCTTTCATATATAAGGAAATTAAATACAGAGGAGTTAAGCAAATTGCCAGTAAGTGGTAGAGGCTGCTTTTAAACCGAAGCACCCCTATCCCCAGAACCTGCCCTCTTAACCACTGTGGTCAATGATCGCAGTCCCGAGAATTTCGGAGATAGGAATGGAAGGTTCTGGTGCTGAACAGGAGATACAGGAATGAGGAAGAGGGAGGTGTCAAGGCTGACAGCCCTGGTTCAGGTGGCCAGGGTCCCATTCCTTAAAATGAAAAACACTGGCAGGGGTCTTGCTAGAGAGTGGGGAGTTCACAGATTCAGGTTTGGACCTGTCAAGTGGCATTGAGATGCTTTAACATTTTCACATGGAAGTGTTGAGTAGCCTGTCAGACACATGACTCTGGAGGAGAAGACCAGGCTGGACAGAAACATCTGAGTGTGGTCAGTCTCTAGATGGTGGTTGAAGCCATGGCCGTGGATGAGATTGTTTGGGAAAGAGTCCGGAATAATTCCGTCATCCCTCCCATAAATGTTCATTGGGTGCCCCCATGTGCCTGTACCACGCTTGTTCTGGCCTGGGATATCAACACACCCCAAACACAGGCGCACTTCCTGCTTTCATCCGGCTTCCCAGTCAAGGCGAGACCGACACTGATGCACACTAATGAATGAACCTTTATAAACTCAGGCACGTGCTCTGACAGGAAGAAGCAGGTCCTGTGAACGCACATCAAACAGGGACTTGGTTCTGATGCCCAGCACCAGCTTTGCTGTGCAGTGCACAGTGTCGGGTGTGCCCAGTGGTTGGGGTCCAGACCCCGCTTCCCCGCCTGAGAGTCTTGTGGCACGGTCCCTCCCTCCCTCTGTGTCCTGACCTCTTCTCACACTCTCCTCCCCCGGCTTGGCTTCACCCTTGGATGGATTTTTGTACTTCCAGAGCCGTATCTTCTTTCCCCATCCTCCCAGTACTCAAAACGCTGCCAGCCCTTTCACATTTGCCAAGCAGACATCCTTCCACAAGAACACTCCTGAATTCCAACACCCCCACGTAGCCGTGTCTGATCCAATGGAAGTGATCGAGAACCGCCCTGGCTCTGTCCACGCGGTAGCACGCGGCCAACACAGAGTTACTCCGTGTGCACTTGCTGATTTCACGTTTTTGCCTTTATGCTCAACTTCCTCCTGTGCCAGTGAGATGCCTCACGATGACGTCTGTGTGCTGTGAGGAGCTATGTAGTCAGCACTGGCCCTTGTGCCTGGGACTGAACAGAAAACGGGGCAGGTGTGGAAGAGAATTGAGCAACATGCCGAACAAGAAATGGATTTCGCTCTCCCTGGTTTTCCATTTCTCTTTTGTTTGATATACTCGGGCAGTTGTGTTTGTTGGGGAGGTCTGAATCTCCGTAGCAAATAGAGGCTTATATCATTATACTTTTCTCTAACATGCTAATTTGCTTGTCTGGGAAAGGGGTTAAGGTGACACTTGGAAAACAACTGTCAGAGCAGCACCCAGACGTGCCCACACGGCGTCTCTCTGATGCTCGTTGTTCTCCTTCAGTTCCTCTCTCCCTCTCCTCTCTCTCCCTGTCCATTCTTTCCTCACCAAGCCATGTGTCCTGGTTCGTCTCAGTCCCAGTCTGTACACATTGTCCAGGGATAGCTTTCGACAGGGCCCCCTGCCAATCTCAAAAGGATCATGATTCGAAGGATCAATGACATGGTCCCTGCCTGGCGCACTGCCTGGCTGGCCCCTGGAGCTCTCTCCCTCTGCCTGTGCCCGTCTCTGTCCATCGTGGGCTGTCTGTTTCTCACCCAGGATGGCATTAAGCAGGAAAGGAGGCATTTGTCTGGGATGCAGTGTGGTTCAGAGATGCCAAGGGGTCCTGTCCCTCTGCCAATCTCTACCAGGCTGCAAAGCCTTGTTTGAGACTCATCCTTGTTTTGTCCTGAAGCATCACCCTGCTCAGAATTCACATTTACATCCCCGGGGTGGGGGACAGAGACTGAGGCAACCCTGTGCCCTTCCCGATGGTCCAGATGCGTCCCTCCAGCCACAGCGGGGTCTCCAGCTTGCGGGTGGCCCTGAGGTGTTGCTTGCCTGGCGTGTGAGGGGGACACAGTCCAGTTCCCAGGTGCAGCCTGCTCTGCCCCTGCTTGTCCTTGCCACTGTCCCCTCCGTGCCACACAATCCCTTCTAAAAAATCCCCCGGAGGCAGATTTCAGATTTCATAACCCCTTGGCCCCGCCCTTGACTCCCCTATACCTGTCAGACACTCAGCCCAGTTAACTTTGAGTTTAAATCTATTACTTCGCCAGACGGAGGATGTTATAGACTGAATGGTTGGGACGTTCCAATTTCCTCAGCTAAAAAATAAATACAAACATACAAACAGACTGAATGTTTGTGTCCCCACCCCACCCTGACCCCACTCCCAAATTCATATATTGAAGCCCTAACCCCCAACATGATGCCATTTGGAGGCAGGGACTTTGGGAGGTAATTGAGTCTGGACGAGGTGATGAGGGTGGGGCCCCCATCATGGGATTACTGTCCTTATCAGAAGAGGCAGAGAGACCAGAGCGTGCTCTCTCTCTCTCAGCCGTGGGAAGACACAGGGAGACACGTCCGTCTCCCTGAACGCCAGGAAGAGGAACCAAATCTACTGGCACCTTGATCTTGGACTTCCCAGACTCCAGAACTATGAGAAATAAATGTCTGTTGTTTAATTCGTTACAGCAGCCTGAGCTGACAGAGACATGGGGCCAGCAGCTGCCCGTGGTTGGAGGAGCAATCTTTGGGCAAGGCCTCAAGGTCGGGTTGCAAGAGGAAGGGAGGGAGAGGCTACCTGTCCCGGCAAGTTACCATTTTGAAAGGAAAGATTCCTCTGGAGGGTAAGAGGAACGGCCCAAGGCTGGCCTCCCATGCTCGAGAACAGTCCTTGAAACCATGAGACGAAAGAGTGCAGCCGGGAAACCACAGACTAACGCCACAGAGACGCTCACGGTGATATAAAAGAAGGTACATGCTCTAAAGCCTCCCCCTCCCCACTTCCTGTGTGTGCTCGGGGCCAGCCCACCCATGCAGACACCCACAGAGGCGAGCACAAGGCAAACATGCGGCGCTCGGGCCTCTCCGTTCACCCACACGCTTAGGCTCGTTGCATCCACACATTGGTAGTCAGGTGTCTGGGCTTTTGTGTCTATTTTTAACCTGGTGGTTGCATTGCTGACTGTCCTTGTTAGAGACTTCTGTCACCTCAAAACGAATGCTTTCGGAGTGTTAAGTTATGCTACCTTTTGTTGTTTTGTTCTTCACTCACTTTTTTAGAATTGTGCTTTGAGTGTGTCAAGAGCCCAGAGTGAGTGTAGACATTACGTTGGTTTCCTGTTGTTGCCGTTACAAGTTCGCACAAACGTGGTGGTGTAAAACAACAGAAATGATTCTCTCGTAGCTCTGGAGGCCAGAAGTCCCAAGTCAAGGTGTCAGCAGGGCCACAGTCCCTCTGGAGAGTCTCGGGGAGGAGACTTCTTTGCCTCTTACAGCCTCTGGTGGCTTCGGGTGGCCATGGCCTGTTGCTGCGTAATTCCAATCTCTTCCTCGTCTTCTCTGTGTGTCTCTTCTGTGCACCTTTTACAAAGATTTAGAGGCCACCCAGATAGTCGAGAATGGTCCCATCTTGAGACCTTTAACTTACTTACATCTGCAAAGACACCTTTTTACCAAATTAGGTCACATTTGCACATTCTGGAGGTTAGGACATGGACATCTATTTTGGGGACCACCGTTCCACCCACTACAGCCACCACTTAGGATCCCGTGTCTGTCACTGGCCCCGATTCAGGCGCACATAGACCAATGTACACAGATGTACAGAGGTGAGTGTGAACACTTTGCACACGCACCCTGACACACAGCTGGGTGTCCATTAAAAGGCTTTATCATGCCATCTTTTTGGTGTATGCAGAAGAAAATAGGCACCAAATACGTGAATCAGCAATTTCCCTGGGGGCCATTCCACACCTCCTGGAAGGTGGAGTTGGGACATGTGTAGGGCTTTTTTTGGGTGGCACATTGTCAACTCTGCCACCATGATTGGGGCACGGGGCATGGCATGCAGTGGCTGTGGCCACAGGTGAACAGTCCCACACAACGAGGAATTCCCCTGCCCCAAATGTCAGCGGTGCCCTGTTGATGCTCACTGGTGCAGTTTCTGAAGCATTACAGTGAATCCACTCCCCTACGTGAGAAATAAAGCCCACGTCATGCACCCGTCCCACCCTGGGGCAGACAGAACTATAAAGAACTATACCTGTTGCCCAAAAGAACCGTAAAGTCATTGCTTTAACACATTGACTGTCACACTAGAAAAAAAAAAATCTTTTTCCCCTGGGGCCACAGTGTTTTATTAAAACAAAACCGTCCTTTCTAATTTATTATTTTTTAATGTTTTCTTTGCATGCATCATATGCAACGCGATCCACGTTTTTAGAATTAAATTGTCGCTATTAATCGCAACAATAAGAACATCAGCAAGTAAGATTTTCACAAATCAACTACAGGGTTTTGCTTCACTTGGCCCCAGGGTCAAAACCAGCCTGAGTTAAACACAGCTCACGTGGTAGTCAGTGTGTTAAAAGACACTCTAGTAGGGGGACTTTGGGGAGGAAATACACGAAATCCGCCTGGTACTTTCCTGAGCGATCTTTCTTGTTCTGCATTTCTCCTCAATCTCAGCTTGGCATCCAGAGCCCTTTCTTGTGGTTTATTAGTAAATCAGAAGTTTTGATGGAACAGTCTCATTTTTAACAGAATATTTTTATTTTTCGGAGACTCTTATGTTCTGCTCAAATCAAATTAAAGAGAAGACCTCTGGTTACCATTTTTTTTTTTTTTTTTTTTTACTTTCTACCCCCTGTCTGCACAGACAACAGAAGGGAAGGGAGAGGCCTGCTGGAATGACTTCTGCCCTGGGAACATAAAACCCTTCATGACTCTTGCTCCAGGCAGAAGAAAGTTGTTTTTCTCTGTAATATTTCTTGCAGCCGGCTGGCGTGGCTGGATCAGCCGTGGTCGTGGCCTGGTCCTCCTCCAGAGCTCGTCACTGTCCTTCACCCACCTGCTCCTGCACTGGCTCCAGCTCGCAAACAGCCTCAGGTCTCCTTGCCCGGAGACTGCCTTCTCCAAACTGCCCGTGCCACTCTCCAGAGCTAAACAACTACTGGAAGTTACTGGCAACCGCGACTCCCTCCTCCCCTTCCCTTGGCCGCTGCTACTCCCATAGGGTGGGTCTCCCAAGGTGCCTGTTCCCACCCGGGTAGGGGAGTCGGAGGAGACTCAGGCCCAAGGACCCCGGACTCTAACTCAAGCTCACATCCTTATGTCTTAATCATAGACTCTCGGGTTAGTTAATCACCTCCGCAGGTTGACTTGGCCTTCGAGTCATGCTTGTCCCTGTTCCCTCTGTCTGCCCGTCATGGCAATGCCATTTATCGAGCACCTGCTCTGGGCCCAGCCCCGTGCTAAGCGCTTTACACGTCTGTAATCCACGCAAAGCCGGCCAGTTGCTTTTACCTTGAAGCTGGTCTCAGTACAGCATCCCATTTCAGAAAAAAATGTATATATATTAGTCTGTCATCTAAAAATAATTGGAAATTGATTTAAATATTTACTGTAATCCCTTTGGGGGAGGGGAGATCTCATGGGGGGAATCACTGTCAAGATAGCAAAATTTCTTAAAATTTTCATAACCGTTTCCCAGTTAGAACTAAAACAACTGTCCATGTCTGTCTAATCCAAGATCAGACAGGAGAGTTGTTTTAGTGCTAACTGGTAGATGTCTGTGTTAGTTTGCTAGGGCTGCTATAACCACGTACCACAAATAGGGTGGCTTAAAACAACAGAGATGTATCATCTTGGGGTTCTAGAGGTGCAAATCAAAGATCGGGGTGTGCTCCCTCTGAAACCTGTAGGGGACCCCTTCCTTGCCTCTTCCTGGCTTCTGGTCATTTGCCAACAGTCTTTGGGGTTCCTTGGCTTGCAGACGCAGCACTCAGATCTTCTCCCTACATGCGTATCTGTGTCCAAATTTCCCTCTTTTTATAAGGACACCAGTCATGTTAGATTACAGTCTACCCGAATGACCTCTGTTTAACTTGTTAGTCTGCAAAGACCCTAGAAAGTCCCATTCTAAGGTACTAGAGATTGGGACTCCATATCTTTTTTTTGGTGGGGGGAACCATTCAACCCATAATGTTATCCTACCAGGCGTATGTGCAAAGTTCTTGGGAATCCAAGGGAGAGAACAAAAACCATGTCACAGGGAGTCAGGGACGGCTTCCCAGAGGCTGTCATAGTGCTGGCTGGGCTGTGGAGGGTAACCGGGACCTCACCAAGAGGAGGGGACAGGAGGGAGAGGGGAGCTGGGCCCTCCAGGCAGGAAGAATAGAATGTTCTTGGCGCAGGGGAATGCAAGAGCGAGCTGTGGGGGGGCAGAAAGAGAGCAACTTGGGAGGCGGGCGCAGGGCACATTGTGGGCGCAGAGAGGGGGGTAGGACTGGAAAGAACATGTGAGAAAAACTCCCAAAGGGCCTTTCATGCCTTGCGCTAAAGAGTTTGAGTCTTGTCCTCTCACACAGAAAATGAGGAAACAATGAGGGTTTTCGCCAGAGCCACCTGCTTTGACTTTGTCCTCAATCTCAGAGTGACACCTTTTTAAATAAAATTTAAGCAAGACTTTTTCGAACAAAGACTTAAGGGTACTTTATTTATTAAACCTTTAAATTCAATAATTTTTTTTTAAAAAAAGGAACGTTTTATCTTCATAGAGTGCAGAGTAAGGAAGGTGAATTGAATGGAGCTTGGGAGGCAATTTGCAGGCCAGGGTCTCAGGTTGGGTTCCTGGGAAGGAGACCTGCCATGGAGGTTTGCATGGAGGACGTGTGCTGGCGAGAGCACTCCTCTAACACACCTGCAGGGAGGGAGGAGCGAGGATGGGCGGAGGGAGAGGTCGAGCTGTGACGCAGCCACAGCAGAGGCCTCAGCCCGTTGCACACGGAGCTCTGGAGCTGGGACAGCCCAATGGGGATGGAAGAACACGGACTTTATAACCTTTTTAACCTTCTATTGCACAATCACTGGATATGGTTTACCCACAGTGAGGGATGTGACCTCAGGCAAGGGCCACTCTTCGGGTGAGGGCAATCTCGTGGAGGATGGTGGGGGACTCCGCTGTCACCTTGTTCCCAAAGACCCAGCCACTAACACGAAATACATCTAATAAGCTCAAAAAAAAAAAAAAAAAGATTAGTTGCTTTATTAAAAATAGGTGACCCGAGAAAATAGACTATGGAGATTACTAAAGAAGTTACAAGATGGGGCCCGCTACTGACAAAGTACAGGGAAGGTGAACTGAGTCCTTAATTGCTCAAACGACCACTTTACTTTTGAAAGTACATTATCCTGAGCCCAGGGACGAGCCAATCCGTCCTTGTTCCTTGTTTGTTTCTGACCTCTAAGAGGAAAAGCCAGCGAATAGGGGCGGAGGAAAGGCAGTCTGGGGTCTCCACACTATTTGAAAAAGCAAATGAATGGGTGTTATGCAAGGGGGAAGAAAAGCCTGGGAAGAAAAGCCATGGAAGTCTCGGTGTTTGCAGGCAAGCGCCCGAAGGCTTTTGACCTCCAGGCTGCTGGGAGCCTGCATTTCAGGGCCTGACATGGGAGGAAGTAAAGGTCTTCCTGCGGCAAAAAAGCAGCCCAGGCTTATCTAAATAGCAACCGATAAAATCAAGACAGCCTTTTTTTTTCAATCATGTTACATATGACAATTTAGTGAGTAGATAAGCATCCTACACTGTCATTTTTGAAAAGCGATTTATTAATAGAGAAAGAAATATTGACTCACTAATGGCAATTCATGAGCTGTGGGCGGAGCGCTGGTCTTGCTGGCACCGTTTGCCTGGGAAGCTGTGGGAGTATCAGGGGAGCTCAGAGCAAGGAAGGCGGGGCTCGTACAAAATAGGGGAGATTTCAAACCTCGACACTCACCTTTCTTTTATTGCACTCTGGGCCCCCCTTAAATTCAAGCCATGCTTTTCCTCCCGTCTACTAAGTATAAGCTCCTTGAGACGAGGGCCCTGTGTGTGTGCACTAGAGCCCCTGAGCGCCTTTGCACGGCGAGTGCGTAGTGATGGTTGCTGATGGTTTGAATGAAGAAACCATCGTGCACCTTGACGTGATGAGGCTGCAGGACGGCAGGGAGGGAGACTGTGGCCCGGGGAACTTGTCATCCTGCTGGAAGTACATGTCAGAACTGGGTTCATGCCCTGGTTTGTGTGACTCCAAAGTTAGTGCTCTTTTCTATGTCACTTGTGGTGGTCAGCCCCGTTTCCCCTAGGTGTGCCGGGAGGATTGGCACCCTTTGCAATGCAATCCTGACACCGTGCAATTCTGGAGTTAACACAGACTCCCCTCTGCTCAGACCCCAGTTGCAAGCTCCAGGGTCCCCAGGCCACCTAGATTTCTGACCAACTGGCTACAAATTTGGGGGTTTCCACTATCCCCTTAGGTTCAATAATGTGCTAGAACAACTTGCAGAACTCGGGAAAGTGCTATACATACAATTACCGTTTTATCATAAAGGATATAGATTTGAACCAGTCAAATGAAGAAATATACAGGATGAGATCTGAGAGATCCCAAACATGAAGCTTCCCTGTCCTCAGGAGGTGCCACCAACCAGGAAGCTCACTTGGGGTTTATTGGGGTTTATTATGTAGGCATGATTGATTGATTGATTGATTGACTGAATCATTGATTAGACTCAATCTCCAGCTCCCCTCCCCTCCCTGGAGGTTGGGCTGATATCATGTGGCTCAAAGCTCCAACCCTTAATCTCCTGGTTGGTCTTTCCTGCATGGCCAGCCCGGTCCTGAGAGTATCAGGGACCCTCCATGAGTCACCTCCTTAGCACAGATTCAGGTGTGAGCAACCCACCAGGAACCACACAGGCAATCCCATCCCTTGGGAAATTCCAGAGGTTTAGAGGCTCCCGCCCTGGAAGCAAAGACCCACCAAATTCTTCATGACACAACATCAGATACCAGCATTGGTGACTTTGGTGGTGGGTGGAAATGTCATCTGATAAAGCTGCCCCAAGGAGCTTGAGGTTACCCCTCAGGAAAGAATGCCCTGCTCGTAAGAATCTGCCCTACACCAAATAGTGCCTTCCAAATAGTGCATTTCAGCTTAGAAAACTCCCACATTCTTTCTTGCTGAACGCTGAAACCTACCTTCCTATGAAAACCTGTTGGGTGAAAAGTCTCTTAATGAATTTCCACCCTAAGGACCTATAATTAACCTTTCTCCACCACACATACAACAGAAATTGGTTGCTTCTTAGAAAAAAATCTGGAAAAATGTTTTCTCAAGCCGTGCCCTGGAGAGTTTGACCAACTGCAAAACAAAGACCTGGCTTTTGCCTGGCCCCTCGCAGAGACTGTGGGTGGGGGGCAGCTGCAAGGCCCATTCTGGCCTGACACAAATCTCATCTGTCTGCCTGATTTGGTTCCTCCACCTCTCATGTGGCTGAGAATCTCCTCACTGGAATCTCTTCTCTCTTTTTATTCTGAAATTATTTCAAACTTAATCAAAAAATCAAAGGGAAAAAAACCCCACAGTGCTAAGGACTCCCATATTCTCCCAGATTCTCCAGTTGTAGAAATTTATCACCGGCCATATTGCTAGCTGTATCTCTTCATAAACAGACACGCACACACGCGAACGCATGAACATGCCCGTTATCGTGGCTCTTTCTCTGAACTATTTGAGAGCGAGTTGCGGCCATGCTGCCTTATCACCAAACTGCTCAGGGCTTCGTTTCTCCCAAACAAGGACATTCTCTGCAGAACCACACTGCGTTCATCTAAATCAGGAAGTCAGTATGGCTCTAACACTGCCATCCAAACCATAGACTCCATCCAAATGTCAGCAACTGTCCCGGCAGTGTCTGCTATATCCTGTCTGATCCAGGGCACACGTTGCATTTAGCTGTCCTATCCCTTTAGTCTCATCCAACCTGGAAGGAGACCCCAATCTCTCTGAAAGAGAATAAGCCTGTTAGTCTACAGGTCTCGGAGGAGACCCCTCACCCTGGGTCTCTGAGTCTCATGACAAGACTCAGGGTACAAGCTCTTGGCAGGAATATCTCAGAAATAACACTGTGCTCTTCTTGGTGCACTGAGGCAGGAAGCCCACTGTATTTCCCTGTTTTTCCATGGGGGACATTAACCTCGGTGACCTGGTTACTTGTGTCTGCCAGTTTTCCTTTGTGTGGGATTAGCGTCAGAGGGGGATTGCGCTGAGACCATGCCAATATCCTCCCCATCATCAAATCTTCACCCTCCAGCTTCACCATCCGTTCATGACTCCTGCCCGAATCAACCAACACTGAGTTCGTTGGCAAATGATAATTTTCTATTTCCATCCTTTCTTCTGCATCTAATAGTTGGCATTCTACGTAAGCACGAACGTTCCCTTCTCCTCCCTTATTTATCTCTCTTGGATTCTCTTTTATTTGACAGGATTTAATCCATTCCTATCATCACATATCTTAATGCTTAAGTTGTCCCAGATTTGGCCCATGTGAGTCCTTCAGGCTAATTCTGTAGCGTTGTTACGTGTCCCCAATGTTCTCTAAACACTTCCTGTTTTTCTGGCACAAAATAATGTTCCAGGCTCATCTTCTCATCTTGTACTCTTTTTTGGGGTTTTTTTTGTTTTGTTTTGTTTTGTTTTTTTGCCCCAACTTTAGAATCAGCCATTTCGACAAGGAAGCTTGGGTTTTTCTTTTAGTGGAGAAAGGTGTTTGGAAACTGCAACTTAGTGCTTGGTTTGCAATCGCTATAAAGCATCTTGTTCCTAAGCCTTTTCAGTGAACAAAGTTCATATTCTCTCTCTCTCTCTCTCTCTCTGACTCTATCCCTTTCTATCTCTAAAGCCATGAGTTCCACCAATACTTCCAATTCCAATCCTCAGGGAAAAACAGAATTTTGTCTTGTTTTCCCAATCTGGTTTACAAACCACCAGCCTCTGCAAGAGATTGCTATGTTAAAATAAGGCTGGTGTTGTGTTGTTTTGTTTTATTCTGTTTCTTTGAGTGTTTATCTTGAGCCAAGTGCTGTTCTAAGGAGTTTTATCTAATTAATTTAAATCCTCACAGAACCATTCCAAATAGGTTCTGCTATTTTCTCCATGTTCTAGATGAGAAAACAGAATCCAAAGAGCTTCCATATGTTGTCCAAGGACACCCAGCCAGGCGGTGGCTGTGGGCAGATAGGACGCTACTGCAGGCTGGCACCAGGGTTTACACTCCCCTCCTGCCTGGTTGGTGACTAGAAAGGGACTGTCTGCTCCCCAGCCCTCTCCCATTTTCAGAGAACACAGATTGGTTCATAAAATAGCACAGAGATTTCAAAAATGGCGGGAGAGCTGAGTGGGACTAATCGCCCTGCAGAAAACAGTGATAAAAATCTGGACACAATATAGAAGCGAATTCTCTGAGGGCACTGGAGAAGGCCCATAGCAAGCAGAAACCAGCATGAAAGTGAAATCCGCTCTTTGGGAGCTGAGCTGTAATGAAGGAGATTTGCAAGTTTGTGGCTTTTGGCCTGAGGGCACTTTCCAATCTAGGAGAGGGGGAGCCAGGGGGCGGTGAGTGCTGCAGCTCTACCAGCTTGTGGGGTTAAGGGTAGAACCTGGGGGCTGGCAGAGCAGCAGGAAGATTGGTGGAAAATCACAGAGTGGGTGAGCCCCAAAATAAAAAATTAATTTAAAAAAGTATTAACTTACAGAAGCATCAGAATACATAAACTACTTAGGAATAAATTTAACAAAAGACCTGTAAAACTTATGCGTTGAAACTATAAAGCATTAAAACTATAAAACCTAGGAGAAACTAAAGAAGATTTAAATAAATACAGAGGTATACCATGTTCAAGGATTGGAAGAATCAGTGCTGTTAAGATGTCAGTTCTCCCCCATTAAGCTATCCATTTATTACGATCACAGTCGTAACGCAGAAAGTGACAGGCTGATTCTAAAATTTATACGGACATGCAAAGGCCCGAAATATCCCAGTAATCTTGGAGGTGGAAATGGCAGATGACCTACCCTATTCATCTTCAAGATCTCATCTAAAGCTACAGAAATGCAGGCAGTGTGGTATTCACAGTATAGACAAAGATCGAGAACAAAAGTGAGAGTTCAGAAATAGATCGAAATTTAGACAGCAACGTGATTTTGACAATGACAGAAAATTCATTTGGAAAAGGAACGTCAATAAACAATGGCAAACAATGATAGATCTATATATTTTTATTTTGCTTTGTAGATCTGTATTTTCAAAAATGAATTTTGACTGCTGCCTTGAAGCATACACAAAAATTAATTTAAGGTGGATCACAGAACTAAAAGTAAAAGTTAAAACTATGCAGCTTATAAAAGAAACCGTGGAATATCTTCATGACCTGAGGGCAGGCAAAGATTTCTTAGGATGCAGAAAGCACTAACCCTGAAAGAAAATTTTTGACAAATTAGACTCTATCAAAAGACACTGATAAGGAAATGAAGAGTAAGGACATTCAGACCTGGAGAAAATATTTGTGACATATATCATCCAAAGTACTTTCATCTAGAATGTATAAAAATCTCTTGCAACTCCATAATGAAAATACAACAGAAAAAAAAAATGGAGAAAAGATTTGAACAACCACCTCCCAATGGAAGTGGCCACATGAATGGCCAATGAGCACGTGAAGACATGTTCGATGTCATCAGTCATCAGCGAGGCACAGATTGAACGCACATTGAGATACTACTATGCACGCCCACTGAGATGGCTAATATTGAAAAGACTGACAACACCACGTTAGTGAAGATGTGTTGCAACAGACGTCTCGTGTTACAGTGAAAACACAAAGTAGAACAATCTGGCAGTTTCTTATAAAGTCAGACATACATCTATAATACTTTGACGCAGTCATTTCTCCCCTCGGTGTTTACCCACAGGAAATGACAACATACATGCACAAAAATACTCGTACGTTAATGTTCGTAGCAATTTAATTCACACTAGCCGAAAATTAGGAGTAGCCCAGGTGTCACATATGGTGGTTCATTTACAAAGTAAAATATTACCCGTCAGTACAAAGAAACCAATCACTGATACATGCAACAATGTGGTGGTCTCAGACATTATGCTGCAGGAAAATGGTGGACACAGAAAAGTATATTCTACATCAGCAGTCCCCAACCTTTTCGGCACCAGGGACTGGTTTCATGGAAGACGATTTTTCCATAGACGGGCAGGGTCGGGGGATGGAGCGGCAAAGCTCTGCAGCCCGGTCCCTAACAGGCCACAGACAGGTACTGGTCCATGGCCTGGGGGTTGGGGACCGAAGTTCTACATGATTCCATTTCTATGAAATTCTAGAACAGGCAATACTAGTTGAGTGTGGTGGGGGATGGGAGTGGGCTGTGAGGGTGGACTGCAAGGAATATGGGGGAACTTTCTAGGGATCTGGAAAGTTCTATATCTTCATTGGGATATGGGTTACACAGGTGTATTCATGTGTCAACATTGTATCACTAAAATGTGTTCGTTTTAATGTGTATAACTTTTACTTTAAAAGAAGAACTATGAAAAAATAGTCATAGTTGAGTCACGACGGGGGAGTCGGTGGCGGCACAGATGCAGCCAGGGGACAGGATGTGGTCATCGCTGAGGCTGGGCGATGTGTGCGCGGGGGTTGTTATTATGCTCTCCCGTTGACTTCATGTGTTTGAGATTTTTGGTAATAAACCACACGGGGGTCCCAGCCCCGTGGAGATGAGATGTTAGCCAAGTAGGTTTCAGCAAGGGCAGGGTAGGGCTTGGAGTGTACACACAACAGAGGTGGGGGCTCCAGGAGTGACATGGGGGCTCTGGGTCATATGACAGGGTGACACTGGACAGAGCAGTGCAGGATGTCAGGAGAAACTGGTGGCGATGATGACAAAATTGTCACCTTCACAGGCCTGAACTCTTCTTCCTACCCTTGTTCCTTTCATGATCACTGGTACCACTGGTCACAGCCTTCTCCTTCCTCCCGGGGAGGATTCTGATTCCTGCATGATTAATTACAACTGCTCACGTGTGCATCCTGTGCCTCAGTTTCCCCATCTGTCTCACAGAGTAGTCATCGACTTCCCTGATGGGCATTTTCTTTTTTAACGGGAAAGGGATTTTTCAGGCTGAGGGTCTTCTGGGTACCCGACTCCATGGGGTCCCAGAGAGCTGGCAAGGGGCAGGGATACCCAGATGCACAGGTGCCCAGGTGGCCGGAAAACTGGGCGTTCCGTCAGGCCGGTGTTTAAATATTTGTGTGACCTTTTCCTGGCAGACAGAGGAGGGAACAGATTTGCTTCTGGGAAACATGGTATACTTCTTTTTATTACAATTAAAGAATCAATTAAATTTGATTTACTAAATTAGACGCCTTTTGGGGAGGCGTGTTAAAAAAACATAAAGTCTACATAATTAAGTCCCTTTCCTCTTTCCGGTCAGACAGCACCTACTCTGCATTATTCAGTCTTTGGGGCAGTGTAGGCTTGGTGGGGTGCACATTGCAAAGATAGCCAACAGAGATGGGTCGGTGCTCTCTGAGTTTTTAACTTTGCATCCGAGGGTACCCAATCCACCAACTGCATGTGGAACCACAGGAGAGACCCGAGTGCAGATGGTACCAACGTGATTTCAGAACGAGGCAGGGCCTGACACAGGGGCTTGCCCCCTGTCCATCCAGCTCTGGCTCTAGACCAGCTACGGCACCAGGCTGAGTGGCCTGTTAGCTCTGGTTAGCAAGAAGGCAGGAGCAAGAGGGCACCCGATTTCTTGCCAGCACTCGTTCCTGTGACCGTGCTTCTCCAGTTGGGACTGTGGCACGTGACCTCTTGATGCAGGTCTGGTCCGTCTGCCTTGTCCGGCCCCACCATCCCGTGAATCAGCTCGGCCAAGCGGACATCCTCAGAGTCCAATGGCACAGGGCTCAAAACCCCAGCTTACTGCCGTGAGCTGCAGGCCCTGTGTCAGTTTCTTCATCAGCCACACGGGAGTGGCGACACCTGCTTCCCTGTGCTGTGCAGATGCGATGAAATGATGTAGCACAGTGCCTGGTGAGACACTCGGTGACGCCGGGTGATTGTAAATCGGCTTGGCTGGAATCAGTGCAGAAGCACAGAACCTGTGCTCTCTGCCTCTCTGGGTTTCCTCCTTCACTTCTGCTCTCTGCTCCCAGTTCCTCTGTCTCTGTCGCCAGATTGTTCCCTCATCAGATGGAGCATGTCACGTACCAAGTCTTGCACTAGTGCTAGAGAATCGGACACAAATGAGACACGGAGACAGAATCCCACCCTGGAGAGTCACAATTCCAGGGCCCACATGAGGACTGTGGGAACCCAGAGGGGGACACCGCTGAGTCGTGTCCCTGCCCGCCCTCCCCGTAGGAGATCATCACCTCCATCCTGCTGAGCGGCCGCATCGGGCCCAACATCCAGCTGGCCGAGTGCTACGGGCTGAGGCTGAAGCACATGAAGTCGGACGAGATCCACTGGCTGCACCCGCAGATGACGGTGGGCGAGGTGCAGGACAAGTATGAGTGTCTCCACGTGGAAGCCGAGTGGAGGTAGGAGGCAAGCCCTGGGCTCTGGGACGGGACGAGAGGAATGTGGGGCTGGGAGGTCATCCCTCAGAGCAGTCCCCAGCCTCAGAGTGTTTGGGAAATCCGAGTGGCATTCTAGGCCCAGTCCTCCTGCAGCAGCCGATGCGGGTGTTTTCTGAGGTCTACCCTGGGTTCTCAGCATAGCCCCAGCCCGGGGCAGATATCTGGGAATACCTGCGCACAGGGTATTGTTGGTGCTGTGGGGAAGGGGACTAGAAGGGCAGGGGGCAGACAGCCTAGGCTGGGGCGGCCTGTGAACCTGGCAGTCGCCAGGCAGCACAAGAGATGGACAGTCAGGGCTAGCTGCGACCACCACCTGCTGGCCACTCTGTCTGCCATCCTCTGCCCAACCACAGAGAAAGGAAAGAAGAAACGAGTCCCGCATGGGCGGCCAGGAGCCCACGGCAGCCCCTTGCACACTGGGGGAGGGGTTGCTTCTGCCCTTGGGGGCCCCACTCCCTCCCTTAGATTCCTGTTCCTGCTTCCCGGTGTCACCAGAGAGTGTGAATGTCCTGCCGCAGGTACGACCTTCAGATCCGCTACTTGCCGGAAGACTTCATGGAGAGCTTGAAGAAAGACAGGACCACGCTGCTTTACTTTTACCAACAGGTAAAAAGTACTTTATCTTCCCGCCCCCAGGGTCTCAGGGCCCCCACATGCCAAGTATCATCTGTCCTCTTCTAGGCAGATGGAAAGGCTAAGCCCGGATTTCGAGGGCCCAGTCGAGGAAGCGTCTCTCAAAAACATGTCTTTGGTCCATGGTCAGCAGCTCCAACCCTGTTTCTCTCAGCTATTTCAGTGCTGGCTGAGCTGCCCGTGTGCCCCCCAGCTCCTCCTGGACTTCCCCGGTGGCCCGGGAGACCTGGCTGGTGACGCAGCAGGAGCAGGTCCAAAGAGAAGCCTGTGGTGCTCGTTGCAGCCCCGCAGCTCACTCACCTGCTTCCCGGGTGGCTCTGCCATTTCCTAACCTGGTGTCCTGGGGCCTTCCTTTACCTGAATGAAGCTGTTTCCTCTTCTGTAAAATCATTATGGGGACAGTAATGATGATGAATACCCACTTTGTAGGGTTGCTGTGAGGACCGAATGGTATCGCTGGCAGTGTGCTGGTTAATTGGCTCTCTGAAGGAAAAAGTCCCGGCAGTGTAGCACTTGCCAATTTCCATGGTGTACACACTCCCACCACCGCCTATTTCAGCTACCGATAGGACATTGCTTTTCTTGCAAAACTCCTGAAAATTTACTAACGGCTCTCAGGAGTTGCTATGTTGTCCGACATGCCGCTGGACATCATGCTTGTAAGAAAGCGCCCGGCACAGCACCGGGCACAGAGCAAGCACGGTGTCCCCAGGAGGGGCCCTCGTGACCTTCTGTCTGGACTCAAATGCCTCCTTCATCACCCTCCGAGCTTGCTAGAGACTGAGCCAGGCTTTTCTTGGACGGCTGATGACATCTCTCA
>RJWJ010011250.1:0-44877 GCA_004363605.1 Indri indri
ATAAAATTAAAAATTTGACTTTTCATCTGGAATAATATACTTCAGCAGAATAAACAACTTCAAAGTTCACCATTCAAATAAGCTATCATTTTATCTTCATCCTATCCCATCATCTTAATTTTCAAAGAACTTTTAGATGACCTCTCTTAACTGTCCACGACCATTTAATTTTTTTTTTTTTTTTTGAGACAGAGTCTCACTCTCTTGCCTGGGGCGAGTGCTGTGGCGTCAGCCTAGCTCACAGCAACCTCAAACTCCTGGGCTCAAGCGATCCTACTGCCTCAGCCTCCCGAGTAGCTGGGACTACAGGCATGCGCCACCATGCCCGGCTAATTTTTTTTTCCTATATATATTTTTAGCTGTCCAATTAATTTGTTTCTATTTTTGGTACAGACGGGGTCTCGCTCTTGCTCAGGCTGGTCTCGAACTCCTGAGCTCAGAATGATCCGCCCGCCTCGGCCTCCCAGAGTGCTAGGATTACAGGCGTGAGCCACCGCGCCCGGCGCATGACCATTTTATATGAGAAATAAATTCTGAGGAGAAAGCTGGTTCTTTCATTCAGTCCTTTCTTCTTCCTTCCCTTCTTTCCTTTCTTCCTTGATCTCTTCCTTCCTTCTTTTCTTCCTCCCTCCCTGCCTCCCTTCCTTCCACTCTTCCTTCTTTTCTCCTTTTCCCCTCTCCTTCCTTTCTCCAACACATTTTATTGAGTGATTACTATTCTTCAGACCCTGTTGTAGGGCTGAGGGTACATGATCAGTACAGGACAGTGGACAAGATCCCTACTATAACGGAACTTATAATTTACTAATAATATTAAATAACACTGTATCATTTAAAGAAATTTAAATAATAAAATAACCAAAATATTGTAGCTAAGTGCTTACAGAAAAATAAAACGGAGATTACAGAGAGGGATCAGAAGCCTATTTCAGGCTGGGTGATCAGAAAAGTTACCACCGAGGCAATGATGAGAGTACTTAGGCTGAGAAATAAACTATAGTTCAGAGCCAACTATGCAAAGTGTAGAGGAAGTAGATTTCAGGAAGAAAGAGCAGCTGTTGAAAAGGACCTGGGGAGGAGGTTGGGTCATCCAGCGTGATGAAGCAAGTAAAAGTTGGGTGGGGTGGAAAGATGGAGCCCAAATGGGTACATGAGGTCACCAGGCTGCAGAAATTGTGACTTACAGGTCATTGTAGGGAGCTATAAGCAGGAAGGCTGCCATGTGGAGAATAAAGGGAAGAAGGAATAAGAGCTGGAAGACACCTAAGAGTCTGGCAGGTGTCCCGTGGGTTCCAGTTTGAGTGGTAGTAAAATGGAGAGAAGTAGAGACAGGTTTTAAATTCGGTCTGGAGAAAAGTCAATAAATAGAACCTAAAGATGGGTTCTACACACAGGGTGAAGCAAGGAAAAGAAACAAGGATGACTCCTAATTTTTGACTGGCACTAACAGGAAGTGCCATTTACTAAGAAGGGGAAGGCTGGGAAGGAAAGAGTTCGGAGGTAAATCAGGTTAAGTTTAAGATGTCTACTTAGACACTGAGATGAGCAGGTCAGGAGGCAGAGAAGATGCAGCCTGTTGTAAGACAGGTCAAAGCAATGCACCAGCTGGAGGAGGTGCTGGGGAGAGGCTGAGAACCTCCCCAACTTCACATTCAGCTTTGCTCTCGAAGCCCCCCACCCTCTTGTCTTTGAGTATATACAAATCTTAAAACATTCCTTTCCTTCTTTTTCCTTATTTTTTTCAATTTCAAAACTAATATATGCCCATTATACAGAAATCAAATATACTGAAATTCCTAATAGGAAAAGAGGTAAAATACTCTCATATGATGGTCCAGGGCAAACCTATCCACAGAGACCAGGCAAACTTCTTCAAGCAGATTAAAAAAACAACACAGTTTTACAGTTGCTAATGTCTTCCCTTCTCTTCATTTCTTGAATAACCTAAAAGCATGAATGTGAAGTGAAGTTATTTTCAGCATCACACTCAACTTGCAAAATAACCTAAAGGATAACTAATCCTGGCTCCCACTGAAGGAGGATTTGTCTCAAAAATATTTTTTAAGATATGCTCACACAGTATTTAACACTTCTGGTGACAAAGCTCATGATCTCACAATCACACAAGGCAACCTATTCAATTTTAATACCTCTGATTGTCAGAAATGTATTTTTTATACTAAGCTAAAATCTTCTACCATTTAAGGTACATTAATTGGGTCTTCTTTTCTTTCTTCTGGAGCCAAATAGGCAGCATCTAATTCATAGTTCTTGAGGAAGACTGTACACTACTTCGAAGACAATGATCACGTCTTTCTCACTGTTCTTTCTCCAGGCAAAATATTGCCAGATATTTCCCATTCCTTAGGTACCCAGATTTTCAGAGGTTTCAACCATTCTTGTAATTCTTCTTCAGTATGCTCCAATTTATCTACATGGCCTTTAAAAATGCTATTCCTAGAAGGGATCCTCTGGCGTTACCAGCCCAGGATAGAGTGCTATGTCAATATTACTTCCCTTGATGTGCACGGTAGGGTTTAGCTAATTTTTTAACCAAGTTGTTGAACTTCACTTATATTCCCAATTAATTTCCTGTCATCATTTTAGTATATCACTTTCTTTTAAGTCCTCATTCTGTAACCTAGTGTAGCCAGTGTGTTAACAAGTTTTGGGTATGGGTGTTTAAATATTTACAATTATAACTAATTCAACTGTAGTCCATGTTCTACAAGGATATCATGAGAAACTCTGCAAAATACCTTACTATCACTCAGATGCACCATCTATTTATACCCTAATCTACAGGTCCAGCAAATAAAATGCAAAAGAAAATGCAGTCTTGTCATATAATCTATGTTTATTGAAACCATGCTGGCCTCTAGTCATTAATGATTGCAAAATGTTCACGAACCAATTGCTTAAAGACTATTCTCAAATTTTCTCAAAAATTACTATCAATCTCCCCCATCTATACATTTAGTACACACCTTCTCCCCAAGTTGAAAAGCTGGGATATTTTTCTTTACGTGGTCTTCTGACCAGTCTTACATTACACTAAATGATTAATTCATTACAATAGTATCTTGTATTTATTGAGTACTTTCAATGTGTCACATGCTCTGCTAAGAGCTTTACATGCCTATTTCATTTAATCCTCACAAAAGCCTGTAAGTTAAATATGATGATCTCCCTTCTTCACAGAAGGAAACTGTCACTTAGAGAGGTTAAGGAGTTTGCCAAAGGCCACACAATAAGTAGCAAGCAGTGCTGGGATTCACATTCAGTCTAGAAGATTTCCTGTTCTTAACTGCTTAGCAGTTATTCAGCAGGTATTTCTGGGGGATTTGCCAAGCATGTGAAATGCTTCCCTGGTACCTCGGGAAGATTTGGCAGCATTGACACAGTCATCAACTCGCAAATGTTCCACGCATACCCAAATAAGACACTATTATCCAGCACTCCTGCTACTCTTCTGCCTTCTCTCTTCTGTAACTGTATCTTGAGGGCATTTCATTGCTTATTAGTAATCTTGGAAAATGGAGAGGAAAGGGAAAGGATATGAATTTACATAACTGGAAAGACGCTTGAGAATTTTTCCAGATACAAAGGGAATCCATTTTTTCACTGTTAGTTTTAATAAGAGATTTTAGAGCAGAATAATTCTCTTGGCTTAAACATAAACTGAGAATTACTAGGCAATTTCATTTATTAATGAAATGAAATAATGTTGCATTGATGCCCTGTAACCATGCATAACTGACACATTTTAGGCTTGTGTGTGCAGTTATTCCTGTTGCTCAGAAATACAGCAGCTGGTGCCAGGTGACACAAGGTGCCCAGGAATTGTGGAGGGCTATGAGGATGAGAGAAAGATTCCTGGTTCAGCATATTTTGAAAACACACCTCTATTCTCAGTTCAACAATTGCTGCTCCTGTCTCAGTAAATAAATGAGAGAAAATACTTAGAGTTATCAATAAACTCATTAAACTTATCTCACAAGTGTTTTCATGCCAGGAAAATCCACCTTATTTTCCCATTTAAAAAAAATAATAATCTGAAATGTCCAAGCATACACTAGCCTTTGCTTCAAACAGCAACTGATCGTTCCGAATGGCTCTCTATGGAATCCTGCTTTGTAAGACCATGCACTAGGTCTCGAATCTTCCAAGCTTCTGCAAGCTGAGTCACCTGATTCCTCTCAAAGAGCCTAACCACATAAGGTCAGTAATCACCAAACTTGCCTCCGCATTGAAATCAACTGAGAAACTTGAAAATATATGAATGTCTGTGTCCACTCCACAGAGATTGTGCTTTAATTGGTAAGAGTGAGGGAGTTGCCTGGCAATGGAATTTTTAAAAGATCCTAAGTGGTTCTAATGTGTAGATGCGTTGGAAACTTTGACACAGGAATAGGAAGTACCTTTCCCAGTTCTCGATTCTCTATTCATTCTGCCAGCTCATTACTGGACTGCAATCTGCCGTAGCATGAATTCATCTTGTCCCTATCCAAAAGGAACTGTGTGTCCAAAGTACCAGGAGGCTTAGTGTCTATGTGGCTTAATCTACCACAAGTTTCTTTGTATATAGGTGAAGTTTCAGTGCATAAACTTTGCAGGAAAAAAAAAAAGGCAGCAATTCAGTTTTTTCTTAAGAAACTGAGATGTCAAAGTTTTAGTTTAAAAACTGAATAAAAGACGGAAATCTTCTGCAGAGGACCATTTTTTGTTGATCTAGCTTCTCAAAGGACTTTAGCTCTCAAATATTATTGAAGATGAGAAAGAATACAGAACATAAGAGTCTCTAGATCAAAGCTTGAAAGATTCTAGTTGAGCTTAGTAAATATCTGTGAAACAGTGCCATAGAAATAGAAAAGAGAGCTCATGCGGTTCAGACACATTTGAAAAAACATTAATTATATTTTTTCCGGGTAGGCAGTTTTCTATATTTAAGGTCTACTGAGCTCTTTGATGCCCACGCCAGATAATCTTCTTCACAATATACAATATTTTGAATTGTAAGCACTATGGTTAACCTCGAAAGACAACGTTCAAAACTTGGAACACTTGCTTTCCTTGATGTTTTGATTATCAGTGCCACATAGACACACTCCTTATCACATCACTCCATTTTGATTCTCTACATAGCACTTATCACGTTCTGATATTTGTCTTGCTTATTTATTTGTTACTATTACCCTCCACCAAAATATGGGCTTCACAATTCCACTGGTTTTATCTCATTCAATGCTATGTCCCCAGCATCTAGAACTGTTCAATAAACCTTCAATAAATATTGGTTAAATGAATAAACATTCCAACATTCTCTGTTTATAGATAACTACTTTATTGAGAGAGCCATGTGAAAGCCACAAATGATTTCCGTGCTGTGTGACCTGGAACCGCATGTTTGTACATCTACACAATGAGAGAAATAAAATATTGACCTCATAGGGCTACTGTGAGAATTACATGGAAACACACTTTAAGGACTCATCACAATGTGTGGAATATATTGAGAACTCAATGAACGAAAAATCATAAAAAATCATATTATAAAAATGTATAACTGTGATATTTATAGTGGAACAAAAGTAGTAAGAGAAATACTATGATTTTATTTTTTCATTCTGTTTATACATGTATTTTAGTATACCTGTTCTTTCACTATTTAGAAAGAAAATTGGAACATGTTTTTACATGAGCTACAACTTGCTTGCAGGAGAAGAAAGGGCACCCAACCAGGATCAGAGGAAACCAACCCAAGCTGCTGATCTGTATGGCCCCTAACAAGCCATGTAATAGTAACCTAAGGCTTAGTTTCCTGACCTGAAACATTGGGGGTTTGAGAAAAATCAACCAAACTCTGAGCTCTTAAGGGGCACCAAGTAAGTACACAAAACTTCAACATTTAACTGGTAGAAACAAGAATGGTATAAAGATTTTCTCATCATTTTGGGCAAATTAGATGAATAAGAAAGACCTCCATAGTAAATTCGATTTGGTCTCTACATTATTTGTATAGCATTCAGATATAGAATCCCAAGCTTATAGTTAACAAAAATTATCCCTTTGAAATCATTTTTGTAGAAATTTTTGCTTATATGCTAGATGATATCCTTATGAGCAGATTTTTTTATGAGCTCCGAAATTTAACAAGTTAAAAAGACATAGATACAGGAGAAGGTTCCTGGAGAAATACTATTCTGTTTAAAAGTTCTTTACTAATTATTTCTTTATGTTACAATACAAAGCATTGTGAGTCATCCATATGGAAATATTTTATTACATATGGATCAAACATTTCCAGAAACATGATGATATGTAATGAATTCATCCCTTTTGTCAGTAACTTTAACAGGACTCTATTACGAATGATGAACCAATAAACCACTGTTCACTTTCTTTCAAGTGGACTACTGCCCCTCCTTAGAGCACTCCAGAAATATGCCGTAGGTTGCCCGAAGCCTTGTACTCCGTTTGTCAATTCAGGTGCATTGTTTCCTTGGCTGTTCAGTCTTCCCATTTCCTGGGGCTAATTATGAAATCTTCTGCTCTGCCAGGGAGAAGCATACAGCTGAAGAGCATCATCCCGGGTTCCAGCATTACACTGAAGCGTGTGTCCTTATTACTAATGCACAAAGCACGAAGCTTGGACAGGTCCCCTCGTCATCTGGAAATCGGAGGGCATAATCCGAGGACTTCTAAATATCTCTTAACAAAGCACCAGCTGAGCTGTGTCAGGGATGCACACTCTCTTCATTTTTCCCTTACAGCCTTTCAATTTGCTTTCCAAACATTTCTTCATTGCCGTTGGCTGGGGTGTGCTTAAAAGAAGCACATCATTAACCACAAAGAATGCTCAGTGTTTTCTGTGATTTCAAATCGGTTCCAAGCACTTCCTCCGTAAGTGGCCCAGCAGCAATCACCCTGCTGCTGAAGACACTTCTCATCACAGAAAGGCTTCAGTTTTAGAGACAGCCAGCAAGCAAGGCTGTAAAGAATGATGACATATGTTTCAGCTCCCATTCACTGGTGACGTACACCCCCATAGGAAGGGTGAATCAATTTTGGTGCAAATTCAGCAGGCACATCCAACAATGCTGCTCTCTTCTCAAACTCACACAAACTCAGCATTCATCAACTGGATTACTTGCCTCAAATGGGCACTCACAGTGGCTAAATGGTTTGGGTAGGGGTGGAGTTGCTCTGTGTCAAAAAGGGGCAAAGAAGAAGGAAAGGACACAAATCCATCACGGAAATCAGAGTGGAGCTGATTCACTGACACAAAATAGTGAGGTTCTAAAAAGCCAATGCAAAAGAAAAGACTGCTTCCCACTCCTACCTCTGGCACTTCTAGGAAAGACAGAGTAGAAACTGACCTCGGCAGCATCCAAGGGTAATGTTCCCACAAGCATAAGCTGCTCCAGAACAATTTACCCAATAGATTACACTGAGACATGCTGCATTTCATAATCACATTTCTCTCTTTTCTCCCCCATTTTGATCATACCTGGCTATACACCTTTTGAAGAAGTATCTCCATAAAGGATCGGAAAGGTTAAAAAATGGGCAGGGCAAACTTCTGTAATGCCAGGTATCAAATATATAGTTTTAAAGGTAGCCAAGCCTATTGCCTTAAGGGAAGGAAATTCATAATCTGATTTTTTAACTCTGCAAGTCTGCAGGTAAATGTCACAGTGCCCTCTGGAGGTAGTCTCATTGGATCTAACCCTGAATTAGTGATTGGTAACCATTGAAAAATATAGAGTTGCTGAGGTTCAGGAATCTTTTCTCTAGGGGGTTGGGGGGAAGGAGGTATGGAATATGAGGACAGTGAAAAAATTATCAATTGTTTACTAACTCCTTGTGAGGGGGGTGTGCGGGAGTGTGGGGGGTGTGCATTTGTGACGAGCAGTGGGGTGAGAGGCGACTAAGTAAACATTGCCCTTAATTTCGGTAGTGTCAAGAGAGAATGGATACATGTGGACAGGTATTCAAAAGTGGTGGTAAGGGAGGTGCTTCAAGATGACTGACTAATGCATCTGGTACTCACCTCTTCCATGGAGAGGAACCAAAAGAGCAAGGAGATAATTACACTTCCAATAGATCATTTAAGGGAGAATACTGAAATTCAACAGAGAAGTGACAGGAAACACCAAAAGCAAGGAAAGTAAGGAAAGCAAGGCAGCCTGCTCAGCCAGGATTGACTGGGAGCCAGGAGAGGCTCCCTAATGCAGGGAAAGGATAAGTGAGAGATCCCCAGCGGCCCACATTCTCACGGGGGACTCCTACAATCTGAGCCAAGGGAGAGCCTCTCAACCCTCACAGACCCTGAGACTAACACAGAGAGTTGCCTGGGGACCGTACGGCAGTATTGTTGCAGAGAGGGAGCTCATGCTGGCTCCTACACAACCCCAAGTCCTAAGCAGCTGCAGCATGGCACCATTTTAAGAGCCCAATCTCCACCAGACTGTATCCTGTCCTGGGGCCCAATGGTCCCTGAATCTCCACATCACAGAAGCCACTGGCAGTAACCCTGCCTCCCCCTTAGAAGAGAGGTGGCTGTGCAGTTTCACATGTCATTTGCAGGCATGGGGACTGGCCCACCCAGCCCATTGCAGCCATTACCAATGGCACTGACCTATTGGGTCCTGAAAGTTTGTCACAATACCGATACTGCCATTTCCCACACTCCACATGCTTCCCAGGGGCTCAAGAACCCACCCAGCCCAATACTGCCATTCCCAGCACCTTAGCAAGACATCTGGAAGCCCAAGAATCAGCCTGCCTAGATTTGCTAACACCAGAGCCAGCATACACTGCCTGGGGCCCAAGGACAGGCATGCTTAACCCACTGCTGACACCACTGGGGCCCAAAGACTGGCCCAATTGCCATTCCAGTCCCCAGCCAAACTTCACCACAATTTCTACCAACAAATGCATCCTAAACCACCAAGGAAATAATAGACACCACTGACTATTTAAAGCCAAAAAGAACCACACAGAGACCACACTACAGCACACATTCAGAATCAAAGTCAAAGTACCCTACCCAACCAACACCACTGATACATCTTTAGGAAAAAATGCCCCCCTACCAAAGTAAAGTCAAAGTATTGGAAGAAGTGATCATTATACTAGATTCACAGATACCAACATAAGGATACAAGAAACATGAAAAAGCAAGGAAATATGATACTTCCAAAGGAACACAATATTTCTCCAGTAACATATCCTAATAAAAAAGAAATTTACACCAGGCAGAGTGGTGTGCACCTATAATCCCAGCTACATGGGAAGCTGATACCACTATTATAATATGAACAACTATATGCCAACAAACTGGAAAACTTAGATGAAATGGCTAAATTCTTGGACAACTACAACTTGACTTGTTATATACTGTCATGAAAACACATGAAATTTAAAACCACTGGTTGACTGAATCAGGAAGAAACAGAAAAGCTGAATAGAGCAATAATAAATAACGAAATGAAATCAGTAAAAAAAGTCTCCCAACACAGAAAACACAGAAAAGTCCAGGATCAGATGGCTTCACTGCCAAATTCTACCAAACTACCAAAGAAGAAATAACACCAATTCTCCTCAAACCATTCCAAAAAAATTGGAGAGGAGAGAATTCTTCCTAATTCATTTTATGAAGCCAGCATTAGCCTAATACCAAAAACGGACAAGGACACAACAAAAAAGACAACTACAAACCAATAAACCTGATGAACATTGACACAAAAGTTCTCAGTAAAACACTGGCAAACCAAATCTAGCAGCACATCAAAAAAATAATACACCAGGATCAAGTAGAATTTATCTCAGGGATGCAAGGATGGTTCAACATACACAAATCAATAAATGTGACATATCACATAAACAAAATAAAGGAAAAAAACCACATGATCATCTCAACAAATGCAGAAAAAATATTTGATAAAATTCAACATCCCTTCATGGTAAAAACTCTCAACAAATTAGACATAGAAGGAACCTCAACATAATAAAGGCCATATATGACAAACACACAGCTAACATCATTCTGAATGGGAAAAAACTGAAATCCTTTTCTCTAAGAACTGGAAGAAAACAAGGATGCTCACTATAACCACTCCTACTCAACATTACACTGGAAGTCCTAGCCAGAGCAATTAGGCAAGAGAAAGAAATAAATGAAATCCAAATTGGAAAAGAAGTCAAATTGTTCCTCTTTGCTGATGATATAATTTTATATCTAGAAAAACCTGAAGACTCCACCAAAAACCTCTTAAATCTCATAAATAAATTCAGTAAAGTTGCAGAACACAAAATCAACAACAAAAATCAGTAGCATTTCTGTACACCAGTAATGAACTAGCTGAGAAAGAAATCCAGAAGGCAATACCATTCACAACAGCTACACAAAAAATAAAACACCTAGGAATAAATTTAACCAAGGAGATGAAAGATCTCTATAAGAAAAACTATAAAACACTGATGAAAGAAATTGAAGATGACACAAACAAAAAGACATCCATGCTTGTGGATCAAAAGACTTAGTATCATTGCAAGGACCATACTGTCCGAAGCAATCTACAGATTCAGTGTAAGCTCTATCAAAATACCAATGTTATCTTTAACATAATTAGGGAAAAAAATCCTAAAATAGTATAGAACCAAAAAAAGAGCCTGAGTAGCCAAAACGATTGTGATCAGAAACAACAAAGCTGGTGGCATTATATTATCTGACTTCAAAATATATCACAAGCCTATAGTAAACAAAACCACATAGTACTGGTATAAAAACAAACACATTAGACCAAGCGAACAGAATAGAGAATCCAGAAATAAATCTATGTATTTATAGCCAACTGATTTTCAACTAAGGTACCAAGAACATACATTGGGAAAAAGCCATCCTCTTCAATAAATGGTGCTGGGAAAATTAGATAACCATATGCAAAAGAATGAAACTGTACCCTTATTTCTCACCACATACAAAAGTCGACTTAATCAAGGTGGATTAAAGACTTAAACGTAAGACTCGAAACTATAAAACCAGTAGAAGAAAACATAGGGGAAACATTTTAGGACATTGGTCTAGTCAAAGATTTTATGGTTAAGACCTCAAAAGCCCAATAGAAACAAAAATAGATAAATGAGACTATACTCAACTAAAAAGCTTTGCATAGCAAAGGAAACAATCAACAAGAGTGAAGAGACAACCGACAGAATGGGAGAAAATATTTGCAAACTATTCATCTGACAAGGGACTAATATCCGGAATATACAAGGAACTTAAACAACTCAACAGGAAAAAAAAAATAATCCCATTAAAAAATGGGCAAAGGACATGAATAGACATTTCAAAAAAGAAGACACACAAGTAGCCAACAGGCATATGAAAAAATGTTTGATATCACTAATTATCGGAGAAATGCAAATCAAAATCACAATGAAGTATCATCTTATTCCAGTCAGAATGGCTATTACTAAAAAGACAAAAAATAATAGATATTGGCAAAGATGCAGAGAAAAGGTAACTTTAACACATTGTTGGTAGAAGTGTAAACTAGTACAGCCACTATGGAAAACAGCATGGAGATATATCAAAAAACTAAAATTAGAACTACTATATAATCTAGCAATTCCACTACTGGATATCGATCCATAGGAAAAGAAATCAATGTATCAAAGGGATATCTGCACTCACATGTTTATTGTAGCACTATTCACAATAGCAAAGACATGGAATCAACCCAAAGTGTCCATCAACAAAGGAATGGATAAAGAAAATGTGGTATAGATACACAACGGAATACTATTTAGCCATAAAAAAGAATGAAATCATGTCACTTGTAGAAACCTACATGGAACTGGAGGTCATTATGTTAAGTGAAATAAGCCAGGCACAGTAAGACAAATATTGCATATTCTCACTCATTTCTTTCCTGACATTTGGGCTTGTGATATCTATTTAGCCAACAATTCCCTACCTGGTTGATTAAAATTTACTTATACAGTTATCAAGGAATTAACACCTTTTTGAATAAAGAATTTAAGACAATCCAAAAAATAAAAGTCAGAAAACAATTTCAAAAATCTACAGTTTAAATTTAAAATTAAATAAGAAAGGATGAAATAAAATCCTTTCTTCTATGGATGAAAGGTGAGGTGACTGGAATATTAACTTAGGTTATTATCAGCCTGATGTCATTGTCCAACTCTCAGTGGCTGCTACATGTACATAGACACCCCAGAAGCCAGTGTTTTTTGTTTCCTTTTTCCATGTAAAGTTTATTCTCACTGGGAACAAAATTACACAAAATCCTAAGTCTACTGATAGAATCATATATACTACATTTAAGAATCCTTTTCACTTTTTGGTTTAGTTGATGAAGATACCCTTCTCACACTAGTATATGAAAAATTTCAAATAGTTTCTAGGGAGAAGATTCAATTTCAAGTATTGGAAAACAGAATCACCAGCCTGAATGATACAGCTGGAATTAACAGATTTCTTTTTATTTAATTATTTATAGTATTTGGTGTCTTTTGTCTTTTTAAATGGGTTGTAAGTAAATTGTCTTTCCACTTAACCAATTAGCATAATTAAATTATATTTTATATGTCCAAAAATGAATACAATGTTTAAGGAAATGGAAGGGCAAAAGATGTCAGCGAAATAAGAAAATGGCTGTCCTCTATACATGAAAATAAAAGATTTCATTTCCTTAGGAATAAAAATGGAGGGGAAAATCCTATTTCTTGCTCATTAAATATTTGAGAAAGCATCCATTTCTAATTTACCTCATACTTATATATATTCACTAATTACTTTAAGAAAAATTCCATGTTTCAAAATCAATCTAAAGAGTACTTAATGAAGTCTTATGCCATCCTGTGAAGAAAAACTAGCAGTGTGAAAACATTCTGCAGTTTAATAAAGTCTGTGATTGTAGTGGGTCCATTATGGCATGTTGAATCAGGATTCTACTCTTGGCCTTTGATTTGACATCAAATTCTAGAAATGCTATACTTTGGGGAAAAATAATATCAAGGTAACATTTATGTGCTCTGTTTGATAATATTACTATAGCGAAATTTCTCATGCCCCCTTCCATAGAACATGCAAGAATAGTCAAAGGGTATATTACATTCTCCACCCTAAACAAACAGTCAAAAAAAAGGTTTGGCTCGAATACATATTTAAATAAGGTATTGTCTACTTCATATCACAGTCGAATAAGTCATTCTTCTAGTGAGGCCTGTGTTTGAGATCGAATCCTTGGTTCACAAAGTTTAATGTCTGAGATGCCGCAACAGAAGAAAATTTACCCATCAGTGACTTCGGCAGAATGCAATCCTCATAAACTTTATTTTACTGGAGTTGTAGAGTTACCTACTTTGGGAGGAAATGATTAGTTTATGAACAAAATAGATAATAGGGTGGCTTTGAACTTTTTCTTTTTGTCACTTCTTCCCTGCCAGAACTCAGTGCCAAAATCAGGGCTCAAATTTGACGGTATCTCAGAACGGTGAGGAAATGGAACTCAGAAGTCGGGGATAAAATTACTAAGAAATGCACTCTAAATCCATCGGCAACACTGATTTTAATACTATCAGAGCCTTAACGCAATGCCAGAACTAGGAGTTTTCATCTGGATCAAGCGAGTTTTAGCAAAGGGCAGTATTGTGGGATGAATTTTGATAGTAACAAAGAGTGTATACTCACCACAAATGAAACTTTGGTCACGATCAAAGATGTCCAGGAAACCTAACCACCTAATTATTCTGGTCATCTCACAACTTTTTTTGTTTGTTTGTTTTTCTTTTTTTCTATTCAGAAAGGCACACTCATGAACAGGCAATGTCGCTACTTAGGCTCTTTCAAAGCAAATCAGCAGCTGTCAAATTAACTTTCTCAGCTATTAAAGTAAGTGAAAAAATGTTATCACTTAATAGATTTGGCCTGGGGACCTTAGGTTTTGAAGGTCTAAATGTGGCTTCCTAAACAGCTGTTGGCAGAGCAAAGTTCTTAAGCGCTTAAGGACCCTTCATTCATCTGGAGGATGGTGTAGCTGACACAGCACTGCGCCCGGGGGGCTCCAAAACAGCCAAGATTCGGAAAGTTCTGAGATTCCCACCCCTAGACTGCAAGACCGCAAAGTGCTAAAGCTCTCTGTCCCTCCACAAACCCACCCCGCGTCCTCAGCGCCCTCCCGTTAGGTCCCCAAAGCCGAGATCCTTCTCCCTTCCCCTCAGGGATGAAGGGGGCTGTGTGGCAGGCGTGCAGGTGAGGGATTTACTGCGTGGGGCGCTGGGAACAGGATAGTGTTCAGAGAAGGTAAACTGCCTG
The DNA here is from genome assembly GCA_004363605.1 of Indri indri. NCBI lineage: Eukaryota > Metazoa > Chordata > Mammalia > Primates > Indriidae > Indri > Indri indri. Next base: position 14,348 of record RJWJ010011250.1, read on the forward strand.
GGGTCACCGTGCTCAGCTTCCCGGGACGAAAGCCTGGAGCGGCTCGGCGGAGGTGGGGAGGGCAGCTACCCACGCGGCTTGGGCTCCAGGGGTGCAGGGGCTGGTGAGGGTGTGCGGGGCTGCAGGGAGAGGGGTGTCCAGACTCACCCGAGAGAGAGAGAGAGCCGGTGGCCCCGGAAAGCCTCGCACCTGCGCCCTCCCTGGGGTAGGGACCGGACTGGGCTATGCGGGGCGCGCTCCAGGAGGGGACGCGCTTACCTGGAGGTAGGGCCGCCCGTGGGCCACCCCGCCCACGACGATGTCGGCCGCGGCCATGGCCCCGGTGGGCGAGAAGCCGAAGCCCACGTAGCCGGCGGTGCGCACCTCGAGGCGGAAGGCGAGCCGGCTGCCCCGCTGGCCCCAGCCCAGCCAGTACTTGCCCTCCGAGTCGAGGAGGGTGCGGTGAGGGAAGGTCCGGCCCGAGCCCCCCGCCGCCGCCCCGGGCAGCAGCCCCCACAGCAAGAGCAGCCCCCAGCCGCACATCCTCGGGCGCCTCCTGCCCGCCGGCACCCGGGCTCCAGCCTCTGCGGAGCGAGGAGCAGGCACAGGGAGGGCGGCGGCGAGCGGGAGGCCAGGGACCGCCCCCGGGCCGGCCGGGAGGGGCAGGACCCGCTCTCCCCGCCTTGGGCGACCCGCAGGACGCGCCCGGTCCCGCCCCGTCCCGCCCCGTCTCGTCCTGTCGGGCTCCTGCCCTGCAAACTCTCGCCCTGCGGGGCCCTCCCGGCCGACCCACCTGCCGCCCTCACCCCTGACTTGGTCCAGAGGTCCGGACTCGGTGGGAGGAAAGCAAGGGGCTGCCTGCAAGGACAGGGAGCAGGAGGCAGACGCCGAGAAAAGGGGCCCAGGGCAGGGGGAGAGGAGGAGGGCGAAAGAGTCCTGCAGCGGGAAGAGCGCGGGCCCTCGGGGAAGTGGGCGAGCAAGCCCGAGAGCGAGAAATTGAGGAGGGACAGCGAGTGTAACCCAGGAGGGAGGAGCTGAGTGTGCAAAAGGGATAATCCTGGGATGCGGTGGAGAGAAAGCGAGACAAAGTCCCGTCCTGGGCAAACTTAACACCTCTGTATCCGTTGAATTTCCAGACTCCTTGCATCCGGCGATGCCCCTGCCGCCCTGGAGGGACACGGTTCACCTCCCCTAGCGCGTTTCTCTCACCCCTTCATCCTGCGGGGGGGCCCCAAATCTTGTTCCTCACGGCGAGAGTCGGAGCCTGGTGCTTGCTTTCCGCCTGGTTTGCGTTTGGTTTGGTTTGGTTTGGTTTGGATGTGACAAATTCTGCCAAACTACTTTACCATCGGCAGAGTAAGTCAGGGTTGAATCGTCATTTGAGAGTTCGATTTTAATTTAAAATCTTCTTTTCCTTCTATTTCAAGTTCTGGCTATAGCCTTGCTTATCAAAAGTTTGTTTCGTTTTGTGTTGTTTTTGCCTCTACCTTTGACCACTCCTGTCTTCAGAATGCTAAATCCTCAATATGGCAATTATAAATTACCTTACTTATTTATCTGTTATACTCCGCTATGTTTCAAAAAAAGTTCTAAAAGTGGCTTATAAAAATAGAAACAATACAAAGTAAAAAAATGTAAGCGAGAATTTCAGATGAAAAATATGGATAAGAAGAATACTACAAATATGCACTATTTACTCTGGGTTCGCAGGCTCCACACAAGCCACCTATATACTGCTCATTCTCTCTCCTGGTCATATTTCATCCTGTTTTTTCTTGCACCTGTTTTCTTTTCCCATAACTTTTCCAAAGTTACCAGCGTGCATCTAAAGTATGTCCTTCTACCGAGTCAGGCATATTTGTCTCTGTCTGGAAGGCAACTCCTAGGTGGATCTGCTTACCAGGGGATTCAAGGAGTTGCTTGGAAAAGGATTCATCCTGAGAAAAAACTGGATCAACGTCCAGAGGTTTCGCCAATGACGAAACCGGCATCAGAGAAGAGTGATGTTGAAACCTTGGACAAGATGAGAAATAAAAGCGCCTGTAAAGCCTTAAAACAACTGAGGCATTGAGAATATGAAATATTAGTAGCCAGGTGCCTAACCTCGACCAGGACCTGCTGGGTAGACATCAAGGGCTGAAACATCCACCGCAGCAACGTAAGGGTGCCAGCCTTGGAACCAGGTCTCTGCAAGCACCAGGGACTTGGCTGCTGCTGCTGGCTCCAGCCATGAAGAAAGGGGATACAGAGAGGAAGAGAAACAAAAATTGAGGGACACAGGGTCCAAGAGGAGTAGATTATAACGTACTCGCTATACTGAGCAGCCTCTCACTACACTGCGTAGGGATTTCAGATTACTGCAGAGTGATCTAAGGCAAGCCTCCTGTTTTTTGACCATACTTTTATTCCTAGCATGAAGGAACCTGGAACAAACACATAGCTGCCTTTGGTCCCTGGGGTTTATTATGTAAACCCCAGATTCACATCTATCAGAAGACATTTTCTGTCTCCTTATTAAAACAAAAGGATATCATACCTTCTAGAATTTGATCCCCATTTACTGTTCTAGCTTCACCTTCCATCATTCTCATCTCACTCGCCAACTGTCCTCTAGACACATGAAAACTACCTCCAGATTCCTTAATGGAGGGCCATGCTGTATTGCATCACTGTGCCTTTTCAGATTGCTTGCTTGCTCTTTGTCCTTTCTCCCCTCCACCCTTTGAAGTATTTTCTCATCCTCCTCCCCACACTTCACAGCCAGATGGCATCCACTCGTCCACAGTGGTGCCCATGGAATGTTCTGTCCAGACCTCATATGGCACCCCTGACACTTTTTGTCTACAGGCTTTTTTTCCCCTCCAGTAGCCTCCTTAGGTCGGGGATCACATCTGGTCCCTTCTTGTAACCCCAGTGCCTAGAATATGGACAGTTATGCAAGAAATAGGCACTTAATAAATATTTGTAGGAAGAACGAATAGATGGACATCCAGATTCTCCTGGAAGTATCCTCTTAACAAAGTTAGACTTTGGGGGAAAGCTTGGCCCCAGATACGGAATGTTCTGCTTTGCATTGGTATTGAGGCAAAAATAGAAAAGACCATGCATGAATATACAAAAGAGAAAGTTTTAAATTGATTTTATTATTTCATTGAGTGGGAAGTTATTATCTTTTATTGTGACTGGCATTACATCCAAATATGCCCTGAATACTTGAGAAACTTGAACCTAATATAGTCATTTTGAGATTAGGTCAACAAATAGAACATTATTAGCATAATTCATTCTCAAGAGACCCACTCTGTTTTGGCTTCAATTAACCCAGTAACTTAATACAGAATAGAAAAATTTATCTTCGTGTTCTTTGTAAGCTGCCTGTGTTTTCTGGATCAAAACCAAGTTCTAGCAGACTCAGTTTCCTGATTTGGAAATCAATTACTACTGCTATTTGTCTTGAATTTGAAAGAAAAGCAGGAAAAAAGCATAGGTCTATTGAAAATTCAGGGAATATGGCAAAGAGAAGAATAAACTCAGTGGTAAAAAGCTTCAAATTTTTTTTTTACAACTATTGTTTTTGTTAAAAATGAATGATGCTTATTTAAAGGAAAAAAGTCAGGAAATGCAGAAAAGTATGAATAAGAAAGTAAACTAAAAAAAAATCACCTGAAATTCCACCATCCAAAAATAACCCTTGTATGCATTCCAAGAACATCATTTCAGAACCCAGTTCCATTAAAGGGTTGGAGGAACAGTCCATTGGGCAAGAATTTGCAAAGAAACAGGTGAATTAATTTTGTAAGACTCCACTCGAAATAAACAGAGAAACTATAAACATCCCAGTTACAATCATATTTTGTAAGGCTTCTTCTTTCCACATGTGTTTTTTGGATACACGAATAGACAAAAGAAACAAAATAGACCAAACTGGAGATTCATTGAGGTCTTAGTTAAGTTCAGAACGTTCAACCATATTACTCATTCTTAAAATGAATCATTTTCTCACAATTTTTAATCAGGGATTTAAAATGTAGTATTTATTTTAATTCCTCACTCTGATACATAGGCTGCAATCTGCCAGTGTGACTGAACCCATGCTGAGCTTCCTTACCTCCGAACCCTCTGTTGCTAAGGTTTATTTATATTTCTACATTAGTCAACTGTAAGGGGCTGGGGGAAGGGATGAAGAGAAAAGAAAGCCCAAGGGATGGTTACAAGCCAATGCAAAGTATGAACTAGGATGGGCTGAAATAGGCATTTCTTTTTGAGAGTATCATAATTTCCCTGTCTACTTGTACCTAAGGTGCAACAATAATACTAAATATTTATAAGTTCCTGTCTTCTAGGGAGCTCAAAGAAAAATATTTATATAAGTGATCTCAGCAGCTCTCCAAAATAGGGAAGCTGAAGCACTTTCTCACTTTAATCTATAAACTAAGTCATTTGTGTGGATAAGTGACTGGTTCAAGTTCATACTATGAGTCAGTGGCAGAAAAGCCAAAAATAGAACTTTGGTGTGTGTGTGTTTTTTTTCAGCTGCATACTTTTTGTAGCTCTCACCTCATCGCCATTAAAAAATCATACTTTTTAAAGCCACTAGGTCATCACCCTGAAACATTCTTTCAGCAGGACTATTTTTTTACGAGTGAGAGCCTGTGATCTACTATTATCCCAATGTTAGCGCCTCACTTTAATAATGGATGATATTATTGACGATAGTATAATAGATGAAGAAGGTGTGGATTTAGTGCATTTATTTTTATTATCAGGAAACTGAGATGTGCTTAACTGATTTCTTGAGATTACTTTGAAATTGAGTGCCAGTTGACACTGAAAATCACTCTTAGGCTCTTCATTATGAAAATCACAGCAAGCAAACCACTTCCTTTGTGCAAAATTTACATATTAGTATTATCCATAAACTATGCTCTGAAATAAAACTGCTCAACTAAAAAAAGTCTGTAACCAAAAAAAAAAAAGCAATGCATATAGTATAAGCATATAGAAGTATAAGCATATAGAAGCACAAGTATTTAAAGGCCAAATCTACTACATAACCAAAAGGACTCTAAAGAGTCCTATGTGGGGAGAATATCACTATTTTCACAATGCCCCTTCATCTCTACTCTTTATTGCATCATGTTTATCTAAGCTAAAAGTTGGTAAAATCAATACCAATGATGAACTTCAGACACATAAAAGATGAAGGGGAGGATAGAAGCCAGGTTGTTAATAGTGCAGGCAACTAACCTTCCTGCTTGTATCCACTAAAAAAAAATTGTAGCCTTAAACAATTCCCTTCTCTTTAGGACTTGCTTTCCTCATCTGCAGATGAGGGTCTGGACTACAGAGTCCCTAAGGTTTTGCAAGACTGACATTCCTACAGCTAACTCAGCACATTTTAACACCCCTCGTTTCTCCTCCTATAATCATTAACAGTTTCAGTTGCCTGGTCCCTCTAGAAGTGAGGTTTGCCAAGAAGTGAGGACATGGATATTCTTCTGGTGCTGAAGATCACTCTGATAAAGAGTGGAATTCTAGTGTCCACTGTTCTCATCAATTGCTAAACAACTTTTTAAACATGGCTTCACACTAACATAAACTGAACATTTAGTGTAAAATCAATTTCTTCCCCTCCACGTTATTGATAACATTATGGTTCCCTGAAAAGGAAAGTTTTAACAGACGGTCATTAGTGATAAAAAAAAAAAAAAAAAAAAAAAAAAAGCATTGCTTTTTTTTTTGGTTACAGACTTTTTTTAGTTGAACAGTTTTATTTCAGAGCATAGTTTATGGATAATACTAATATGTAAATTTTGCACAAAAGTAGTGGTTTGCTTGCTGTGATTTTCATAATGAAGAGCCTAAGAGTGATTTTCAGTGTCAACCGGCACTCAATTTCAAAGTAATTTCAAGAAATCGGTTAAGCACATCTCAGTTTCCTGATAATAAAAATAAATGCATTAAATACACACCTTCTTCATCAATTATACTATTGTCAATAATATCATGCTTATATTTCTATGGCCATGAATTTAAAAGAAAGTCTAGGCTTAGTCAAAATAAGCAACTAGCATCAATTTAAAACAGAATACAAATTTAACTCCACACTGAGAATGATGAGAGGGTTCAGTACTACTCACTTGGTTCCAAAATTCCACATGTGGTTTTGGAAAAATTTAAAGAAATCTATACTATAGTGAAAAAAGCATAAAGACTGGAAATATACATAGAAAAATTCAATTATCCAAAACTTAAAGTCATTACAATCATTACTAGAAATAAAAAACAATGAATAGAGTTTCTCTTAAATAACAAACTGAAATAATTAGCAATAATTTTTCCATATGGAAACTGGAAAATATAAGGCACATTTTGGGAATAAGTGTTAAACAAGACTTTCAAGCTTTCTAATCAATACACGGATAAAGAAGAAATATGTATGTGTTTATTTTCTATTCTGTAAGATTTTAATCTTTTCACTCTTCTTAATGTAAGCTCTAGTCTCAATTCTTTGGAAATTTCCACAAAGGTCCAAATTAGATAATTAACTTAGTTTTACATAAATACAACTTGATCTTCAGAAGGCATCTTTTTCCTTATTTAGATACTTAAATAAAAGACTACACATTTTAAACCAGATAATCAGATTGACTGTCACTGCTGTAATTGATCAGATAACTGCTGTCACTTCGCTTAAAGTAGCATTTGCCCTGACAGGGTCTATCAAAACCCCAGATCACTGCAAAATTAGCCTTAGGAGTACAACCATCAGTAATAATGATAACATAGGAACATATTCCAGGAAGGTAATTGTTAAGGAGTTCTAGGCTTGGAAAGAATATCATTATATTTACGATGCTGTCTTCTTCTCTACTCTTTTTCCTTCTAACATCTTTGTGGAAGTTGATATTTGCTAAAACCACTACTGACAGTGGACTCGAGACAACAAAAGAATAAAGAATAACTGTTAAGAGGAGGATGTGGAAGGAGCTGGGCATTGTTAGCATTAGCAGTAAAACCATGATCATAATAATGATATGTTTGTTGAGGGCTATAAGTATGTTACATAGATTATCTTGTTTAATCTTCATTGCAGCTTTATGATGTCGGTGTTGCTCTTTTCAGCATTTGGAGGAAACTGAGGAAAAACATTGTTTTTCAGTTGTATAAAAGCAAAGATAACAAGATCTCTCAACTGTGAAGGAAGAAATTTCTTATAATGTTAACTATTTAGCAATACCAAAAACTATTACATATTTTAGAAAGCTCTGATATCTCTTATCAAATAATTCTATTGCTAGTATTTTTGTTGGATGCAAATAAACAAACCACAGAGAGCCAATTTGCTACAGATGTTTGGAGCTTTTCTTGACACAAGGGTCTAAGATTTTATGTGCTTGCGGAGTTCCCAGAGGAGTGGCTATTTACTGAAATTGGCTATATGGCAATGGGACACATAAAAAGTTAATGTTTAAAAACCTCATGGTGGGGGACATGATGTGGAGAGAAGAATTGAGTTTGCATGAAATTGAAGAAAGCAAGTCATCTTTTTTTTCTTTTTCTCTATTATTCTCTCTCTCCACACACACACACACACACACACACACACACACACACACGTATGCACACACATTAAAGTAAGTTCAATCATACTTGTTAGAGAGAATGATAATCATCAAACCCATTTTTCTCCTCTTTTCAAGTGTTAGGAAAAGGAGAACTAATTATATTGAAAATTGAACTTAGTGGAACATAAAATGAGAGTGAATGTCTTGTAAGAAACAAGTCAGGGAAAAGTAATCTAGCTCTCTTTTTCAAGTATATATTAATAATCAGTGCTTAGAATTCATGGCAGCAAAAAGTTATGGAGAACATTGTCACGATCACGTTTTTTTAAATTGCGAGTTTATCTTGTGGTGCCTCGTGACATTAGAGAATGAAAGCATTTAGTTAATTCAGACCATGACTACAGCATAGTATTTGTACCCAGTTAGTGGGTACGAAATGTTTTTAAAATCTAATTTAAAAAAGAAAACCTGTTTTCCTTTTTAAAAAACTGAGAAATAATGTTTTATTACTACTTATATTGCAGGACTATTAAATCAGAGAAAAAAAGGGAGTCAAAAGATATCATGACTTGGAATCTAAACCAGAGAAATCCAAGTATTATTTCTGTATCTCCAATACTGTTAAAAAGCCTTTTTCGACTAGCAGAGCCAACGTTTTGACTTGGAAATATTTCAAAAATATCAACTCTTGTAAGGTAGGTTTATCCATGTAAAGAATATATAGGAGACCTGAATATTCAAGGAAAGGGGCTTTGAGCTGACCCATGGGAATTGCTTTGATCTGCCTCCCACAAAAAGGACACCAAATGACCAGCTGACACAGACCATGTCCTGCTTTGTTCTTCCTTCTTCTTTAAAAGTAATCTCTTAATTAGTCTTGTAGAAATTCGTGGATCAATGTATTTCCCAAGGAAATAATGAGTAATATTGAGTAAAAAACATTCATTTGAAATTTCTGATTCACAGTGAACAAGAGCAAATGCCGTGTGGCAGAGTTAGACACACTGATCAATCATGGTAGTCATTCTTAAAGCATATTTATTGTCAGTTCTGCATTCCCTGATGGACCAAATGACCCCTTCAATATGAAGACATTACCTGAAAAGTGTGTGTTTAAGGTAGTGTCAATTCTGTATGTCTCATTGGTGGTTGAAGAGAGAAAAAGAGAGAACTATAAAAAGTAGCAGATTGAATTGCTCTGAATGAGTCAGAAGAGTGGGAGACGTGCAAAAAGGGACGGGACAAGGGTGACAGCGGGATACCAGAATCCTGCCAGCATCAAGCCGGTGGCCTCAGCCCACATGATCTCCACCTCCTTCGGATGGCACGTTTCCAGGTAACTCTCCATCAATTATGGCCACTGCGCTAACTTGGCTAGTTTATGGCATTTCACAATAGTGCTTCTAAACCAGCGGAGCAAGGGCTTGGCTTGCTCCAACAGAAAATAGAATTTGCCCTAACTGAATTAGCCAAGACAGCTCTGCCCAACTGACACACATTAATGAGAAGTAAGATGAGTTGATGCAGAGATGGTAGTAGGAGTAGAGCTTATCTCACAATCCAGCCTGAAAAGGAAAGTTAAAGATTAAAATGCAATGTAAATATATATGAGATATTATGTCAGGTTTTGTAAGGAGTCTTTTATGTGGTTTTGATTAGAAGAAAGTTCTTTATCTATACTACAAATTTTAGACTGAGGAGCACCACACTTTAAAATCAGAAAATCTAAAAACGTTGTGATTTTTGCTGGACGTGGTGGCTCATGCATGTAATCCTAGCACTCTAGGAGGCCAAGGTGGGAGGATTGCTTGAGATCAGGAGTTCAAGACCAGCCTGAGCAAGAGTGAGACTCCTGTCTCTTTTTTAAAAAAAATAATTTTTTTTTTAAATCGTGACTTTTATGGCAAGAACTTTAAAATTAAGAAATAGTACTCAAATATTTAATAGAAGGAAATGGTCACAATATTCGTTCTATAATGGAAAACGTTCTTTTAAAAGAAAATAAGCCTTTGTGAATAGCTTCCAGTATTTACGAATCTCCATATTTTTATTATACCAATGATTACAAATTGTTAAAGCAGTTGATTTTCATGCAACTAGAGAACTTCCAAACAAGCAAACATTTTTAAAATTTCAAATATATTGTGAAGCAAATCTTTCTAAGAAACCATCTACTTCCTTAATTCATTGGGATTAATCCTTTTATATATTTTGTTTGTTTGAAATTTGTGCAATTTTCACTTAGATTACATTGAGGATGTTACTTTATTCACTTACTTGCAAATACATTTGAGAACTTATTGTGTACCTATAGGTTCTAGACACTGGAGATTTAGCACTAAACAAAACCCATTTTGTCTCCTTGTGAAGCTTGCCTTCTAGTAATTTAAGTAACTCGGGCAACACTAGAGGGAAAATCAAAATAGAGATAGTCACAAACCTGACAAGTTCCCCACCCCCCTCTTTTAAGTTGGATATGGCACACATTTTTCTTTAATACAAAACAATTTTTGAAATATTACCACTTTGTTATTTTGAACTCCTTCAAAAAAAAAAAAAGAGCAAAATAAAGGCTTTCATTCTCCTAAATAAATAATGCGTTGTAGTGTTTTCTCCATGTGGTAAGAATTATCGGAACACAGACGGTAACTAAAACAAAACAAAAATTTGGGGGAAGAGTATTTATATAAGAGAAAACTACATCAAGATACTCTTCTTGGAGCCAAGACACAAAGTTTAAACCACCATAAAGAAATAATGTGCCCAATCACTAAAGAAACAAACAGAGACGTGTGGTTGCGAGCAAGGCTTGTGTACAGTGTTCATCAAAGTCCGAAACGCCAATGCATTTCATTATGTGATATGCTAAAAGCATAGATGTTTAAACTTATCAAATTAATTTATTGGGAAGCAAATTCAGTCAAGCAAATGAGTGCGTATGGGCCATTTTGAATCATCAGCTTTGTTACTGAAATCTCAGCCTCCTCCTCGCCTGCGTTTACTCAGTGGGATCCACACTTGCACAATCACTAGTCTCGCTATCCCAGCTTCACTCCTCAGCCTCATTTCCTCTGCAGCCCGACATCACTCTCTAGACCACGGACTGCACAACACACACGTACACAAAGTTCAAATGCATCTTCAATTCTGTAATGTATTCCACAACCACATGTTATGGGACAGCTGTATTTGCCTAGAAAACATACCTGCACAGAGAGCATTTCTCTATCATCTATTTAACCCGTTTTTCCAAAAGTTCAAACTCGGTTATTCAGTGTGACTTTTAAAACAGAATACAATTTTTAGGAACATAGTAGAAACCGAAACCTCTCTTGTATTATGCATATTCTTCCCTAATCAGATATTGAGAAGCTTTTGAATATCCTGAAAAATACAAGGAAATTACCTCTTTATTCCCTCACACTCAGCAAACTCTACTCAGCAAACTAAAATGCTTGACTGAAAGCAGATTCAGATTTTAATGAATCATTTCACTGCTTTCAAGTGCAGGCGCACTTCACTTTGCTGCATATAAAAGATTACATTGGAAGCATTTTCAAATGGCACACACTTTAAACGTATGCTGTTGAGTTAAATAAGCCCAGCCTGTGATGCCAGCGATGAAAGTGACTGATCATTGTCATTCGTGATTCTCTTTTCTCCTCCCTCAGTCCCCTTTCTCCCTCTCCTCCTCCCTCTCTCCCTCGCCTTTCCTATCTCCTCTAGCTCCCTTTCCCTTCCTTTCTTCCTTCCCTATTTAGTTTCTGCAAGCAGAGTATACCCATAGGCAACAAAGAATGACTTCAACATCAATTTTTTAGGGAAGGAAGATCATGGATTTTGGAACAAGGGACTGTCTGGATTTGAATCTTAACCCTGCCACTTACCAGCTGTGCAACCTTAGGGAAGTTAGTTAACTTTTCTGTGCTTCATTTTTCTCATTTATAAAATGTGCATAAAATTAATAACTATCTCATAGGATTGTTGGGATTAAAGGAACTCATATTTGTGAAGTCCTCAGAGCCTGGCACTAGGAAGTGCTATGTAAGTACATAATAAATAAAATAAATATATAAGCCTAAAGATAAAACTCTTCTTCACCTCTAGAAATAATATCTCTAGAACAAAACCATGGAAAGTTAGTGAAGCCACTTAATTTTTGTTTACCTCCCACATTGCACCTGTTGTTGCACAACAAATACATTCTCTTTCAAGAAGTTAAAATGTATTCCTTTTTGTCCATCTACTTCACATGTGTAAATGAAAGTTCCAGAAGTTTCCTACCGGGTCCATTCCATAGGTCATTAATGAAAGGCAGGATTCCTTCTGAAATTATTATAGATAACAGTGTGAAGTAGAGTGGAAAGAGAGAAAAGTGCAGCAGAAGTGACTAAAAGTGAAATACAGGAAAGCAGAAGAAAACATTTAAAAACCCTGTAATTAGGAGCGTGCACAGAGTTCTGTTAACCTCGGCTGACTCCAATAACACAGTTGCAAGAGAGATGTCTACTCCAGCATGTCGTTAGCCATAAATACAGAGGTAAAAAGTTCCAGGGCAAATAACATCAAAGGCAAAGGGAAAGTGGGATGGGGCGAAGGAGCCCCACCCAACCTCCCTGGATGAGCTGGGCTTAACATAATTTTCCAGCAGACTAACCAAACCAGCAGCTTTGACTCCAAATGTGACTTTTTCACCAACTCTGGCAGATGAGCCTGCAAGTGGCGTCATAGGCGGTTACTCCTGGGGACCAAGAGGCCCACTGAAATTAGAGACAGACTTTTTCTTCCCCTGTCTCTTCAGTGGTGACTTCTTGGGATCCTTGAATTTGACTTGGATGAATAAAGGCCCTCTCAGATTTGCAGATTCCCCCAAAGGGTTTTGACATCACTCCCAAAGCACTTGCCCTCTCTGAGCTGCATCATGCTGACCTCTGACCGATGGGAAAGGTCTAGTTCCTGAGAGAGTTCTGAGATGGCTATTCATTTGCAAGGAAGTTCAAACACAAGTCTGTGGGCCTAGGAAATCATTTTGAAATACTCATTAATTCTGGGAATTTAAAATGTGAATGTTGTGTTATTTTTTATTGCTTCATAACGGCTACGTTTACTAGACCGCTATTCACTGTTTATTCTCCAGAAAAGCCCCAAATAAATAAATAAGTAAAAATAAAAGAAGCAGTAAAATGTGAAAATATGTAGCAAGAAAAAAGGCCAAGAAGTATCTTCATGGACATTTATCACAAAAAAGAATAGTCATTTCCTTTGAGATCAGGAGAAATGTGATTTTTCTCTGTGGTAAAGAAAGGTGGTCCCATGTGGCTATGCTGACCACACAGTGCCTTTCTGGGACAGGCAACTCCCCTCACCAATAACCAACCGACAGTCTGGCCCTGACTGTACCTATTTCTGAGCATGAAATTTTCTAATTAATTAATTTAAATTATGAAAACTTCCTGATACATACAAAGATATAAGGAATACTATAACATCCTTCTGAGTGCAGGTGTTCACCTGAACACCTGATTTGCCTGGACTCCCTCCTGAGACCCACTAATGCAAGTTTTTGGAGCCCTAAACCCACAAAGAAAAAGAGAACGCAAGAGGTGAAAGAGCAGCCAACTTTGGGGAACTCTAAAGCACATGGATAGATGGTAACTAACTAATGGTGAACCCGAGAAAGTTAAACCCTAACTTAGTAATAGAGAAAGCCCAGGAGAGAGGTGATTTACGTCACAGGATCCCCTGCTGAGGCAGCACTGGGAACTCCAGACAGCCCCCCAAGTGAAGGTGATGGGAGTTGGGGAGACAATGAATAAAAGGAGTGTTTGAAAACTTAGGAAGCAGTTAGGCAACCAAATCCCCCCTCTATTCTACTCAGCTACTCCAATGACTCTGTTTCACTCTGTCGCCCAGGCTGGAGTGCACTGGCGCATCAGGGCTCACTGAAGCCTCAAACTCCTGGGCTCAAGAGATCCTCCTGCCTCAGCCTCCTGAGTAGCTGGGACTACACTCCTGGCTAATTTTTCTATTTTTTATAGAGATGGGATCTTGCTAGTTTACCCAGGCTGGTCTCAAACTCCTGGCCTCAAGTGATCCTCCTGCCTTAGTCTCTCAAAGTGCCAGGATTACAGGTGTGAGCCACCACACCGATCCAGTGACTTTTTCCTATTCTTGCCCAAAACTGAAGGTTTATTCTGCAGAAAGGGTAACAGAGCAACTCCGTTTAGGGGAGGAAGGGACCAGGTAACATTGAGAGGAAGACTCCTATCTATAGTCATATCACCCTGCATGCACCCAATCTCATCTGATTTTGGAAGCTAAGCATGGTCGGGCCTGGTTAGAACTTGGATGGGTAAGGAGTACCCCTATAAGGGAAGAGGGGGATAAGTGATATGCTACAGGTCAAATGGCTGTGCCTTCTCCACTAGCTCCTAGAGCCCTGAGAGCTGACGTAAACCCTCCAGACAGGAAAGAGAAGATTATTCACTGGAGAATCTACTCCTCCTAAAGACATTAATGCTGGGAGCTCCTCAGTAAACTACAGAGTCAGATGTCATGAAGATCACAGCATACAAATCCCACTCGGCCCTACAACTTCTCATTTTGCTCTCCAGCTTTCGGTATGAGTGAACTGTGAAGGATCATAAGGTATTTAAGGGAATCCTCTACTGTTCTAAAATACAAGTCAGAGAACAGAGCAACAAAAATGACAAACTAATAAGAGGAAAACAGGCCATCAAAAAAAGTGCAGGCTGGGAAGGGGAGGGGGGAATGAAGAGAAATTGGTTAATGTGTAATAAAAATACACTTAGATAGAAGGAATAAGTTCTAGTATTTGATCAGCAGGAAAATTGTAATTAACAGTAATTTATTATATATTTCAAAATAGCTAGAAGAGAAGAATTATAATGTCCCCAACACAAATAAAAGATAAATGTTCAAGGTGATGGATATCCCAATTACCCTGACTTGATCAATACACATTGTATACATGTATCAAAATGTCATATGTACCCCAAAAATATGTACAACTATGATATATCAATTTTAAAAATATAAAAAATAATGCAATTTGAAGAAGTGGATATTATCCCCAGAAGACAAAACATGACAAAACTCTATCATTAATATGCACAGAGAGCTAAGAAATAATATTGCATCTATTAAATAATGTCAGGATGCTATAAAAAAGAAACAATCAGATAATAAAAGAAGTCTGAGAATGGCCTTTATCAAAAAGTCCTAAAACAATAAATGTTGGTGTGGGTGTGGAGAGATAGGAACACTCATACACTGCTGGTGGGACTACAAACAAGTACAACCTTTGTGGAAAATAATATGGAGAAAATTAAAAGAGCTACAAGTAGAACTACCACTTGATCCAGCAATCCCATTCATTACTGGGCCTCCACCCAAAGGGAAAAAAGACATTCTATGGAGAATACATTTGCACTCAAATGTTTATTGCAGCACAATTCGCCATTGCAAAGATGTGGAAACAACCCAAGTGCCCATCAATACATGAGTGGATTAATGAAATGGGGTATATATATACCATGGAGTTCTACTCAGCCACAAAAAAGAATGGTGATATAGCACCTCTTGTATTATCTTGGATACAGCTGGAGCCCATTCTACTAAGTGAAGTAACACAAGAATGGGAAAACAAGCACCACATGTACTCATCATTAAATTGGTATTAACTGACTTAACTGATCAACACTTATGTGCACATATAGTAGTAACATTCATCTCGGGTGTCGGGCAGATGGGAGGGGTAGGAGCAGATGGATATATTCACACCTAGTGGGTGTGGTGTCCACCGTCTAGGGGATGGACATGCTTGAGGCTCTGACTTGGGTGGGGCAAAGGCAATATATGTAACCTAAACATTTGTACCCCCATAATATGCTGAAATTTGTAAAATAAAATAAAATAAATAAATAAATGAAAAACAGAGGTCTGGGAAATTAAAAATAAAATATCGCCAATGAAAAACTCAAAAAAATGCTAGGGAGATAATGTTGAAAAAAGAAAAACTCAAGAAAGTAAAGAAAAAAATGAAAATAAGATGTAAAACAACTATTTTTTAATAACACCAAACTAGTCAAGTAGTTTCTATCCAAGTAACAGAAGTGTTCCCAAAAGAGAAAGCATAGAAATTTGGGAAGAAGGGGAGAGGTATCAAATAATTTAAGGAAATCTCTCAGAATTTAGAAATGAGTTCAATGGGCTCAGCATGAAGATAGTCAAAGACAGTCATCATGAAATCACTGCACATGGGTAAAACAACAATCTGAAAAATTGCCAGAGAAGCAAAAATTTGCACTATAAAAGTGAGAAACAGATTGGCTGGAACTTCCCAAGAGCTCACTGAAAACCTCAAGTTACTCAAACAAAGCCAACACATTTCTTAGGGAAAATTATTTCCAACCTAAAAATTTAACCCAGCCAAATTACCAATTAAGGATGAGGGTAAAATAAAGAATTTTCAAATTTGCTAAAATCCCAAAAACTTATCTCCTATGCATCTATTTTTAGTTATATGCTGGAGCAAGAAAGAGGATAATTATGGAACCATGAATCAGGGTCTCAGACACAAAAGAGAGAAAGAATATGATGGAGAGAAATCCAAAGATGACAACTCAACAATTGAAAGAAACCAATCCACACTGGCATAGACTAGAAGGTTCCAGGAGAACTTCCAAAACGCTGAAATTAACAGAATACCTGATATGTTTGAGGTATTTCATGCATCTGGTAGAGTTTAAGGATAAATATATGCCAAAGACATAGAAAACTAAGCAAACAACACACAAAGGGCAAAAATTAAGAAATTTAGCTCTTACATTTAGGTCTATGATCCAGTTAAATTAATTTTTATATATGGTGTGAGGTAAGGGTCTAAATTCCTCTTTTTGCATGTAAATGCTCATTCATCCCAGCACCATTTTTTGAAAGGGCTAGTCTTTCTCCTCAAGGAATTGTCCTGGCACCTTTGCTGAAAATCAATTGACCACTGATAACTGCAGGTGTAGTGAAAGAAAAAAGACAAAAGAAAGCCCCCTGACCATAAATGTAAGGGTTTATTTTATTTCAGGTCTTTAAATTGTTTCATTGATCTACAGGTGTATTTTTATGCCAATACTACATCATCTTGATTACTGTAGCTTTATACTACCTTTTCATATCAGGAATTCTAAGTTCCCAAACTTTTTCTACTTTTTCAAAATTGTTTTAGCTATTCTGTTCTTTGTATTTCCATATATATATATTTCAAGGACAGTTAATCAATTTTTGAAGATCTTCTGCTAAGGAGAATTTGAACAGAATTGTGTTCTTAATATTGAGTCTTCCAATCCATCAACATGAAATATTTCTTCATTTATTTAGATCTTCTATAAATTATTTCAGCAATGTTTTATATTTTTCAGTGCATCTATCTTGTACTTTTTTGGTTTAATTTACTCCCAAGTATTTAATTCTTTTTTAATGCTATTGTGAATGGGATTGTTTTCTTAATTTAAAGATGGTTGCTAGTATTATTAATATAAAAATAAAATTGATTTTTATGTATTGACCTTACAGCCATCCTTGCTGAACTTGTTCATTAGTTCTAATAATTTTTGTTTGTGGAATCTTTGGGGTTTTCTAAACACAGGATCGTGTCATCTGTGAATACATACAAGTTTACTTTTCCCTTTCCAGTCTGGATGCCTTCTATTTCTTGCTCGAACCTCCACTATAAAGTTGAATAGGAGTGATGAGAGTGGATATCCTTGCCTTGTGCCTGAAATTAGGGAAGAAGCCTTCAGTTTTTCATATTAATTATGATACTAGCTGTCCTGTACCAAGATGAGGAAGTTTCCTTCTATTTCTACTTTGTTGAGATATTTTTATCACAAATAAGAACTAGTTTCGCCAAATCCTTTTCCGCATTTGCTGAAATGATCATATGATGTTTTGTCCAGATTTATGGCAAGAGGATTTGTTTACTTCCTCATTCTGACATGCTACAAGTAGGACATCTCAATGAAATTATAATTTGATCATATTATTTATTCACAGTTTGTGATTGTTACTGTTCTGGTTTCTTTTCAAATCTGCCTGATCTTTTCTATGTATTTATTTCATTTTTTATTTCTTTTATTGTTTTATAAACAGTTACATTATGTTCTTATTTTAACAGTTCTTTAATCCAAAATTCTGAGTGTGTAATTCTGCTGCTTATTGTTCCTTTTGACTCTCATTCAAAATGGCATGTTTCCTTGTGCACTTTATAATTTAGTAGTGTATTCCCATGTTTGTTACGCATAGACCACATTGGAATCTTGGAGGACGTGGCTTGAAGATTTGTTAGTCCAGAGAGGATTTATAATTGATTCTGCCAGGCACCTTAAGGCTACCAACTCAGGACCACTTTCTGTGAATTTTTTATTAATGGTTTGGGGTTCATGGATCCTGGAGGAAGTGTAAATCCAAACTGGAAGCCATGTGAAGGTCTGACTGTGGCTACAAATTCTGAGGAAATGTTTTTTTTCCCCAGCAGAACCTAAGTCAATATAAATGACATTTCCTATTGTTTTCCTTTCTTGAGGGGCAGATTTTTGTGATCCTCTTTTGCAATAGATGTAGCATTTTTAGGGTTTTGGCTATATTGTTAGGTTTTTATTACAACTCTCTACCTTTCTGGATCTAAGCCTTCTAACTTGTGGTTAGAAGTCTATGCCTTAGACCCAAGAAGATGGAGACTGGCAGATCCTTTGAAGGTAATTATAAATTCAGTGTTGCTTAGCACTAAGACTTTTAGATTCTTTTATCTGTTTTTCTTTATTTCTTAAGTGCACAAGTGTGTTTATGCAGTGATGTTGTATCTAGTTTCCATGATGGTCTTCAACGATCTTTGTTTCCTGGTGTTCACATCCTTGTTCAGTTCCCTCCCACATGGAATCGAGGTAGACCCACATGACCATTAGGATAACGTGGATATGACAGTGTGTTTTCCAAAGTTAAGTCATAAAAACATTGCAGCTTCCATCTTGGCCAAGTTATCATGGATAACTTGCTCTAAGGGTTACAAGTCTTATGGTTTAGGGACATCCAAGCAGCCTGTTCTGAGGCCCACATGGGGATGAACTGAGACTTCAGTCAATAACGAGCATTAGCTCTCCAACTATGTGACTGAGCCACCTTGGAAGTAGACCCCAACTATGCTGTTCCTGAATTCCTGACCCAAAAACGTGTAAGGGAGAATGAATGTTCATTGTTGTTTAAAGCCATTAAGTTTGAGAAAATTTGTTATACAATGATATAAATCTAAGATAGGTGGATTTATTATATTGTGTCCAGCATTTATAGATGTTTCCAAAGGGAGTGTTCACCATTTTTTAGTGCACCATATAGTAAGAAACAGAAGTTTTGGCCATGAAATACATCAGATATCCTCCTGTCTAAATCTTTTCCACTTGCTAGTGCTTTGTCTGGCTACTCTATCTAAAATTTCAAGCCTCTTTTTCATACTTCCTGTCCTACCCTGCTTTTGTTCCCCACTTTACTACCTATCAATATTGAACATACTAATAATTTCATGTATTTTAATTGCCTATATTCCAACTAGAACATATACTCTATAAGGGCAAAGATTTTGGTCTGATTAGTTCACTGCTGTGTTCCATGACACAAGAACAGTGCCTGGCAAATATTAAGTGTCCAATAAATATTTATAGAATTAGTAAAGGAGTAGAATGAAATTTCAGCCTATGCTTCAGTCAGATTATCTTGATAAAACCTTCTCCCATTATTGTCTGTTCTATCCCCAAAGCTTTCATGACTCCCAAGACATCAAGTGTGAGGCCCCAGTTCTCCAGGTTCAGGGTGAAGTGTGCCATGCTCTCCCATTCATCTCTACTCCTCGAAATGTCTATCACATTCGGTTGGCTCTTATTTATTTATTTATTTATTTTATTTTTTTAAGTTGGCTCTGATTCATTTAAAATATTTGACTCGGCAAATTCTCTGAGTTTCCCATTTTTCTAGACAGGATTTGATTTGGCGCAATTTTGATATTTCTTCTCTGCTTCTTAAATCTTATTTAGGTAGAGCAAATCACTCCCTATTGAGACTAACCCTTTTCAGATTTCTGAAATGGAAAAAACAGGGTAAATTTCACAAGTACATTCATTCATCTGGGTTCAGCACTTAACTCCATCACCTCACCTAATTTTTTAACTTAAACAACATGAATCCTGGTCCTCGTTCAATTTTAAGAACCAGACATCTATGCAAAGGAACACTGGAAAACTTCAGAAGGAAAAATGAATACAAAGCCTTTTAAAATTTATTTCTTCCTTAGCCAAAATGGCCTTTTACGTCAGTTTAAATTCCATAAAAGGAGTATGTTTATTTGGTTATTTTTCACTAAAAAAAGAAAAGAAGTTGTGCTGGTTATTATAAATATAAAAGTGGAGAACTTTGCTAGTTTCCAAATAACAAGGCTAATTAGATTTATTCCTTGCTCTCCTCTTACAGATTTTTGTTGTGCCAACAGAACACTGATCAAGGTATGGACATTTATTGTATTAAAAGAATACAAAGGAACAGTTATGATTTAAGCAGTATTGCCCTTAGAAATACTACTAGGTAATATTTGCTTGGACAGAGTATGGAGGGGGAGGTTATTTCTAGATCCGAGAACATTTGGATGTTTTAAATATGCCATGAGACTGTCATTTGGCTAAATAAAGTCAGATCTTCTCATGGCAAATGAACCAAGCCAATTACACAGAAAATGCTCATTGTTTTTAGATTAATTCAGCTGTCAGGGTACAATGCAACAGAGAATCAAAAATCACTTGGAATCAACAGTCTGTCTACCAAAACTGGATACATTTTTAGTTTTCAAGGTTGTTTTTCATGATAATATAGAAAATTTAAGAAGAAAATAAGGACACATTTCCCAGAGTGTATTCTAATTATGAGGCTACCATTATTGTTATTGTCAAGTTAAACGGAACAGCGAATACATTTTTACAATTCATAAGTACACATAAAACATCCCAAATTCTTCCTTCTTTGAGATTAGCCATATATTGCTGTATTGAGGCCAACTCTGAAATGAGTTTGGACAGTCTCAAATTCACTAAAGAAAAAGTTTTTGTGGTGTGTAAAAGGGGCAAACAGGAGTGTGTACGAGAACGTGCATGGAGGCAGGGAGGGGACATACATGGGCGTACCTTTCATCTGTCATCTTCCTGAAGCCCTCAGATCAAGCTCTCAGGCTTGTGTCTTTTCAGCACATGGAACACCTTCTGCTGAGCTTGTACAAAACCCAGGTATATGTCATTTTCCTAGAGAAAAACTTCCCAGTGCACCTGTGCCTGCATATGCTATTACAGTAGGTATTCAGGCTATTGTCTTCTGGAAAATCTGAGCTAAGCTAATTTAATATGAACCATGTAAGATTTTATATACAGATCCTAAAGTAATCAGCAATAGTTTTGGGTCATAGTGACAACAGCCATTGAGAAGATAGACTGAGGTCTCAGTGGATGATGAAGAGGGAAAGACTGTTCTAACTTTTAGAGAATCCCTAAATTCAAATGAGGAAGATGAACTTGGAATGATTCTCTTTATTTATTTGGAATATATATCATTAGAGACAGTTGTGGAAGGGATAGAGTATTGCAACATATAAAAGGAAAGTGTACAACGTGAGACCAGAGACACAAGTAGGAACCCAAGCCCTTACACGGAAATACCCAAGTATTTAGGTCTCTGGATCCCTGCTTCCACCAACCACAAGCCTGTGAGAACTCAAGATGGTTTTTCTGAGGACAGCTTTTGGAATACAGGATAAAGGAGTTGATTTCCTATCCCAAGGGGTGGTAGCCCCTTACGCCTACTCACATTTGCATCCAACAAATCTTTACTTATAGCTCTCTGGGAGTCCCAGAACATGAGTGCCTGAGACATTTCTTCATTAATTATACTCACTGAGCAGCTGCTCTCTCCAAATGGAAAATAATATGTATTGGCTAACCACATATTAATATTACTCAATACGTATTTTTTTCAGTAAAGAGTAAAGAGTGAAGAGTAAAAATGTAAACATGAAACGCAATCCCTAACTGAACAACCTCATTCTGTTTTCAATTTTTAAAAATTTATCATTTATTAAAAGATAGCAATTGTACATATTTATAGGGTACAAAGAGATGTTTCAATACATGTATGCATTGTGTAATGATCAAGTCATGGGTATTTAGCATATCCGTCACCTCAAACATTTATTGTTTCTTTGTTGCAAGAACATTCAAAATCCTCTCTTCTAGCTATTTGAAATATAAACGCATTATTGTGAGCTATATTCACTTTATCCTGTAGCAGGGTACCAGAACTTATTTTTCCTATCCAACTGTAACATTGTACCCATTGACTAACCTCCCCTCATCTCTCCTTCCCTCATTCTCCCCAATTTCTGGCCACCACTCTTCTACTTTCAAATTCCATGATATCAATTTTTTTAGATTCTGCATATAAGTGAGCTCACATGATATTTATCTTTCTGTGCCTGGCTTATTGCACTGAATGTGATGTCTTCCAGGCTCATCCATGTTGTCACAAATGACAGGATTTCATCCTCTTGATGGCTGAATAGTATTCCATTGTGTAAATATACCACATTTTCTTTATCCATTCATTCATTGATGGGCATTTAGGTTGATTTCATGTCTTGGCTTGTTTTGAATTTTTTAATTCCAAAGTCAGACTGGTAAAACATCTATATCCATAATGTATTCTGTTCTACACAGTTTTAATACCTGATTTTTATTATAAATTGATCAGATTACCTGGGTAAAATATTTTTGTGTTTCCTTTCTTTGTATATTCTAAATATAAATTCACAATTTGTTACTCTTTTCACAACTTTCTTCCTAATTATGAACCTACCAATTGTTCACCTTTTTGTCAGTGTTTTAAATCATTTTTAAGTGGAGAAATCGTTTTGAACTTAAGTGCAATGCAAATGAGAATTATGATAGTTTCCTGCTCTGCACATATGGCTTCATTTAGATTGTTTATTGTTATTGAACTTTAGGAAAAATATAATTGAAGAGAAGTAATATGAACATAGAATACAGTTTACTGAAATGTTTATAAATCTCTTTAAATTCATTAAAAACAACCTATAGCAAATTTTCTTATATGTAAACAGTGTTGATTTTCAAATGTCAAAAGTTGTTCACTCAATCATGGTCTTTGTTCAGATGAAGCCAAGTGGTGTAGTAATCACCATTGTATAATATTATTTTAAACAAAATTTGAGCCTGCAAACAGAAAATGTCTCATTACTCCCACTTTTCTTTAAAAGTTAAATGTCAAGAAACTTAAAATGCAAATTTGGTGTTTTCTGTTTTATTCTTTGTGGTCCTTATTCTAGATATTCAATATCTCTTAATTCTTTCATTTTCTGGTTTAAAATATGCTTTTCAATATTAAGATATCTTATTTGGTTAAACCAAATATGTTATTTGGTTATTTATGTTAAACTGGTTAATTGTGCTGATTTTTTTCTGTGAAGTCTCTTCTTTACCTATCTTCATTTTACTTGTATTCAACTGAATCAAATTAGATATCAAGTAATATGAGCTACAACATTTTTAAAAAGACATTTAATTACATATTTTGATTAGGAATGAACCAATAAGCACGTCATTCAACGTTTCAGGTTCTGCTTTAGAGAAAAATCATGGTATTATAGTTGAAACTAAAATGTGTATTAATTCTTTGTCAGGCTTACTCCACTCATCCTGCACAAGCTTGACTCTTTCAACAGAAATATGAACGTAAGTATGTTTAAAAACTGTAACACTACACAAATACCCTCAAAACTATAACCCAGTTAAAACAAGTTTTCTGATCTACCACTGCTAAGATTGTAAGTGAATCTCTGTAGGCATGGCTAAATGTACCCACAATCATGTACCTCTGCAGAAGCCAAAAATCATACCTCCAAGAGATTAACATGAAGGTAAGCAAGCCTGACACAGGCCGGTCAGCTGACATCATCATCAGGTCGTCTTTGGATTGAAAGAAGAGTCAATCCACTCACTGAAGCTTTCCATTGAACCAATAACCTGGGAGCCCCTCTACTGAAGCTGAGAAAAGGAAGTAATCCTTTTCTCTGCAAACTCTATAACCTTCTCTTAAGTGGGACAGCATGTTCCACAGAAGAAATTTCAGTTTTGAAGTAAAGCGTGCCAAGTGCTACCTTTAGGTTAATGTGTTTGATTTAATCTTTTTTTTTTTTTTTAATTTTTTGTAGAGACAGGGTCTCACTATTTTACCCAGGCTGGTCTTGAACTCCTGGACTCAAGTGATCCTCCCTCCTTGGCCTCCCAAAGTGCTAGGATTACAGTTATATATGCCACCATGCCTGGTAATAATTCAATCTTTTTTAAGTTGTCACAGTATTATTAGTATTATTTTTTATTTGGGAAATGCTAGACTCATGTACCCCATAAAGACAAAATTAAGCACTAATAAACAAGGAGAGTGTCATAAAAGAACACACATCCAAACCTGAATGTTCACAAAATGTGCAGGTGGAAGAGCCCAAATCACGGAAACCAAGGTGAATCCCCTCCCCGCAGGGCAGGGGAGCAATGGGAGGGGCTTTCCCCCAGTCGCAGAGACAGGAAAGGATGCCCAGAAATATTTTAGGGGGAGGAGAAAAATCTCAATTCATCTAATCTTCTGTTATCAAGTTAAGTGCTTTTCTACAGGTATTAACAGAAGGAGATAAGAAAATACAATCTCTAATTAATCATTTAGTTCCTTGAGTCATGAACGACCTTTCAGTGTTGTGCACCAGAGTCTGTGTTTGAATTGGAACACATTAGTATACCCCTACTACATACATAGGTATTTCTGTGTGCAGATATATAGAGTTATCTTGCTTTTTCATGATGATTTTTATCGTCCCAAAACGTAGAAGATAAACATAGAAAATCACTGTCAAATTTTCTCTGATTTTTGTTTGTTTTAATAGAAAAGATAACTGATGGTTTTTCATAGGGAAACTTTAAAAGTAAGGCCAATTTGGAATTTGTAAAATATAATTGCCATTCTCTTTTAAATAAATATTATTGTTGGATAGATGATTCAATTGAGAAATAAGAAAGACTTTCTTTTCCGGAGGTTATGCAAATCTTCTTTAATATTTTGATAAATTAAAATAAAAAACCAAAAGATGGCTTTAACATATAATTAGTCTGTTTTTGTTTTTCTATATTGGGTTGGGGTGGGAGGGATGGGGGAGACCTCGGTCATATGTCAGAAGAGGAATGTGACGTAGACAATGGTGATATTTTGGCAGGGAAGGCATTGGTGGATGTTGCTGATCCCCCCAAATTCCTCATGCCCCTTCCAAAGGTGGGTGGGTTGCAGACCAGAGTGGGGAGTGTTAGAGAGACAGAGGGAATGGGGTCTAGTTGCTGAACTAGAGAGCTGCAAAGCTGCAACGAAATGCTTCTCAATAGGATTTGTTTTTTTTAAGTTAAGCAGTTCTGTAAAGCAAGTGGAAAATCAGAAGTATAAAACCCAGAAGTCCTGGGGTTCCTTATGAGCATGCGCCTCAGAAAGCAAAGCTGAGGTGCAGGACCAGGGAAGCCAGGCCAGGGAGGCAAAGCCAGCCCAAGCACTAGGAATACAGGAGAAGGGAGGAGGCGGAAGGCTGGCAAGGAGAGAATGTGATAGTTTAGCACAGTTCAGTCTATGAAATTTTTTGGCAAGGTCATTAAAATGCAAATTCCCAGGCCATGAACACAGGGCTTTCTGATACTGTAGGTTTTGTGCAGGCTCAGAAAACTGCATTTTAACAGGCACGAGAGGTTATTTCAATTCAGGGTCTTTCAACTGCATGTCAAGATACTCTAGCTTAAGGGACTAGAGGCAATGTGGCCTTGGTCTTCTGGCAACATGAAAATCAATGAAGATATTTTTATGATCATGATTCTTTTTCTTGGTATAAAATCATTCCCCAGTGATAATTTAACTGATGGCGGTATTTAGAAGGCAGAAACTTTGTCATTCTCACTCCCTCTACTGGCTGGTGGTTAAGAGCATGGAAGCATCCTTCATCCCTGTCACATGCGCTAGGAGCCGCTTGTGAGAAACAGAATGACAGCACCTCCTCATTAGCCACTAGAGGCTGTTGATTGCCAGAACCAGGAACATAGAAGGGGCATTTCTTGGTCTGGAGGGAACCAGGTGATTCTCAGTAGAGGTAGCTCTTCCCTGGAGAATTCTTAGTGTGTAGACAATTCAGAGTATGTCATCGGATGGTCCCTTATGGCCGCCAACAGTAGTTTCTCATGTATGGTGACTTTTAACTCTAAATTTGATAGATGAATATCCCTGATTTGTCAAGTGACAAAATCTCAGGCTTTCCTTCTTGTGTTTGTCTGGAATTCCCCAGGAAACAGAAAGAATGAGCAGCATTCAATGAGACAACTCATTTGTCTCTTTGCCACAGCAGATGCTCTGCCCTCAGGAGAGTCATCTGCACTGGGGGACCTCCAGCACCTCAAGCACATGCCCCTAGGCATGCTAGGCGACCCACTGGGTGACAGTGACTTCAGTGTGATCTTGTTGGTGTCGACTTTCTTCCTGCAGCTGCCTGCAGGTCCCTGGACTTTAAATAGTGCTGTTTGACTCAGCTAAATCATGCTTATGGCCATGCTAATGGAGACCTGGCCTGTGCTGCCCCAGGACCCCTTTGACACTTTCACTTTTGCTGTCCCCTCTCTGAGATCCTATCTACAATACACCTCCTGATCCCTAGTGTTGACTGCTCTCTCCGCCAGTTGGAAAACATTGTCCTCTTCCTGTGTCCAGCCTTTCACAGGGAAGTTCTCACAGCAGAGAAGTAGCACCAGTGGCAATTTATTCTGCTCTTCTCTTTCCTGCCAGGGCAGCCACACGTTGTAAAACAAACCACAGTTCTCTCCATACACTCCAGCACTGTTGATGAGTCTAATAGCCAGTTTAATTACAACTGGAGATTTTCCCAAGGCACCCTGTTGTCCCTCCCTGCTATCTGTCTTCCTTCACTTCTGTACTCCCCATCCCTCTCGCCCTACTCAGTCTGGCCGTTGGCATATCTATCTCCTTTTGACTAAATCCAAACTCTGAACTGATTGCAAGGTCTTTTATAGGGATGTCATGCTAACGAGAATAGGTAGCTAATTGCCTTCTAACGTTCTGTGACAGATTTACCAGGTTCTTAATGAAGCTTAATCTCTAGGGCTTCTCACTTGCAGTAGCCCATTCAAAGACTTGGTGTGCCCTTGGGGTAACAAGAGAAGAAGCATTGGTCCCAGCCATGCACAGGAGACATGAAGTACTGCCCAGTCAGAGCTTACCCTCTACAGTCTGGGGGTGGTACAGGAACTATAGTGGGACTAGGAGGCTGCCAATGATACTTCCATATCAGCCGAGCCCCCAAACATAACCTTGGGCCTCAGGACCCAATCTCTGACCCTAAGGGGAAATGCCCAAGGAGATGTCTCCCTGTGAGCCACTATGACCCAGGATTCAAGAAAACGCTCTGTTTCCCTAACTTCCCTTCTTAGGTACTTCCCAGTGGGAACAGGTGGTAGCAAAGACCTAACAAAAGTGGACCATCTGTATAGTAGCAGCCATCAGGGTCCATAACCGGTGATATCAAAGGGCCAGAGTTTTCCCCTGACTTTCCTGAGCTCTGCCTGAGCCAGAAACTCAGAGGCTGCATTACTAGTAATGAATGGTGAACCTACAAGAAAGCTTTCCGAACTCCTTTCCACCCATCAAGCTAGAGGAAAGATGAATTATATTTCCAGTCTCTCTAGAGAAAATATTACAAAATTGTTCCTATGCTAAGATAATCAAAGATTATACAGCCCAAAAATGTAGGAAGAAATTTTTTATAGAAGTGATAGGTAGGCAGTTAAGTAATAACTGTCATTTTTCTGGATTTTGTGATTTTTGTGCTATTTGTTTTTAAAAAAACACTAATTTTTTTCTGATTTATTTTCTCATTCTAAATACTCACTTTCATAGCTAATTTTATATCCTTTTTCTTAAAAAGGGCCCATCCACCTGGTTCTGGTCTATCCAACACAAGCTATTGTCTGGCTCCCATTCAAACTATGGCTTACTAAAGGATGATCCTGCAGGGACAGATGCAGAAGGCACAAAAGTTTTTTGTTTTTATGAGGTGCAGATTAATTAAATCAATTGACTAGAAATGTAAGGATTCATATCTGGACTCTCAAGTCCCTTCTATTGATCAATGTGCCCATTCCTGTGCCAATACCTCACTTTCTTGATTACCGTGGCTTTACAGTAAATTTTGAAATTGAATAGTGTAAGTTCACCAAGTCTTCTTTTTCAGAATTATTTTGGCTCCTCTATATCTTTTGCATTTCCACATAAATTCTAGGATCAATCAGCATGTCAATTTCTACAAAAATTCCTTTTGGGATTTTGATAGAGATGCATGGAATTTATAGCTTCATTTGGAGATACTGGCCATCTTTACCACATTGAGCTTTCAATTAATAATCACAAAATATATCTCCATTTATTTAGATATCTTTTTTCTTAGCAATACTCTATAGTTTTCAGTGTACAAGTCTTATACTTCTTTCATAAAATTTATTCCTAAGTATTTGATTTCTTTTGATGCTTATCGTGAATAATTTTTTAAAATTTCATTTGTAGAATGTTCATTGCTAGTATATAGAAATATAATTAATTTTGTATATTGAACTTGTATCTTATAACTTTGTAAAACTTAGTTATTAGTTCTAGTAGCTTTTTTGGAGATTCCATCTGATTTTCTGCATAAATGGTCATGTTGTCTGCAAGTAATGACAGTTTTACTTTTTCACTTCCCATATGGATGCATTTTTTTCTTGCCTTATTGCAATGGCTACAATCGCCAGGGCATTGTTAAATAAAAATGATGAGAATGAACATCCTTGACTTATTCTGAATCTCAGAAGCAAAGCATTTAGTATTTCACCATTATGGTATTAGCTTTGAGCTTTTGAAGATGCCCTTTATCAGATTGAAGAAGTTTCCTTTTCTTCATAGTTTGTTGAGAGTTTTATCATGAATGGGTGTTGAATTTTGTCAAATGCATTTCTAGATCATATGGGGTTTTGCTTTATTCTATTAAAATTGTATATTACATTAATTGCTTTTTAGATGTTAAATCAAACTTGCATCCCAACATTATATTTTTAATGACTACACCTAGTCTTTCCTCATTTTTTCCTATTAGAATTACTCCTTATGAGCAAATATAGAGCTATATAAACTGAGGTTCCTCTAAAATTGACACTAAGAGGCATATGCTATTATATTTGTAGGCATACTCCAGGGTCCAGATAAGTACATGTTAAATATTGTGTTGCCATAGTGATTTTTCCTGAGATAAGTTGTCAACAGCAAATCTTCTACAAGCCCTTCCTCTAGAAGTGCTTAACAATGATCCTACCACTTCTCTAAACATTCAGTGGAAGTACAGATGAAGTGGGATTGTCTATTGATTAAAAATATGGTCTCTTTAGACAGACAGGCTCCCTAGATTCAAATTCTGGCTATAGTACCTACTTACTGTGTGACTTTGGGTAAGTTACTTGAACTCTTTGAGCCTTAGATTTCTTATTTGTAAAACCCCTCATCTATAAAATGAGGCACTAACACAACCTACCCTAAAGGGATGTTGGGAAGGTTACCAGGAAACATAAGTAAAACATGTAGCCCAGTACCTGGCATGCAGAGCTTGACAAATGATAGCAATTATTGACTAGACAGCTTTAACACTCCCCTCAGCTCAGCTAAACTTTAGAAGGATTCTTCTTGATTATAGATCCCTTTTCTTAGATCACTTATGTTAGAAATCTTATAACTATAAATTCTTTCTCTCCCCCTTTGAGAGGTAAATCTTCTACAACCCAGGAATGTCTTTCTCAAAGACCTAGGAGCCATTCCTTTGAAACATAATCATTAAGAAAAAGAGCAACCTTATCTCCCAGTATCTTTGAAAAGGGAGAAGCCTAACTTCAGTAAATGCCAATTAACAAACACAGAAAGCCTAATCACATTCACCAACCTCCCACTAATGTTCTTCAGTATTTTACCGCTAACTCACCTCAATGATTACAAATCTCCCCTTTTGTCTCAGTGTGGTTGAGTTCAATCTCTCCCCTATTGCATCAGTCTTGATCCCTTTTGCAAAAGTCTTGAATAAAGTCCTCCTTTGCCTGTCTAACCTGTCCAGTGTAATTTTTCTTACATTATCACAGTTATTATAAAGAGAAAGAAGCGTGAGTTCTCCCTCTGGTTGTTTCAGCTGCAGAACTGAAGCCAATACTCACTGGAGAGAGTTTTAATAAAAGAAAACTACCTCCTTGGTAGTTAAAAGGGAAGGTGATAGAGTGTTGATGCAAAACTAGGAGGCATTGTGGTTCAATTACAATGTTCTCATTTCTTCTCAGATCCTCTAGTTGAGTATTGTAACTGAAACAGGACAACTTATCCTCTTAGAAGACTGTTTTTGAAAGACTGTTGGTCCTTTCTCTGTTAACCGCTTTTCCAGCACAACAGCTATCACAGTTTTAAAGGAATTACAAGGACAAAGCAGCTAAGAATCTGAGGGAACTTAATATAATTGATGACCCAAAGAAAAGCACCACATATTAAACAGTGACTTAAATGCTATTCATCACGAAAAATTGTGCCACTTAATATGTGTTTGTTTATGTCTGTGTGCACCTTTATTTCTCAATAATGACTTATGTTTCAGTGAAAAAAAATAATGCCTTCTGAATATTATCATCACATAAAAAACAATTATGCTATGAAATTTAGATAATTTGGAAATAGTCTTAGAGAAACAAAAATTAATATAAAGTAAGGAACTGAGATTCTTTT
>RJWJ010011251.1:0-44832 GCA_004363605.1 Indri indri
GCCCATTTGAGGTTCAACTGTGTGCTTAAAGTGGTTTCTGTTGTTTCTCTAACCTGTTTATACTAATTGTACTGCACTTTTGTAAGTACATAATGTAATTATTATGTAAATTGATAAAATAAAATAGTATATAGTAAGAAAGTCTTTTTCTTTGAAACGTCATTTTGATGCTTTGGCAATGCTTGACAAAAATGCATTATAATCTTACAGTTTAAGCAAATAACAGCATGAAACTACAAAGGATGGGAAAAAATTGCTTTTAAAAAAGTAGAAAAAGTCTTTATGCAGTTTGCCTCAACAAAGATATTTAAGGTTTTGCTCTGTTTAAAAGATGAAAACTGTAAATTACAAATGATACATTATGTATGTAGCTTGCGCAAAAGATAGGACAAGAAATTCCAATCATCAGACTTATACTCACGGAAGAGGCTTTGGCACTCCATGAACAGATAAGGAAAATAAATATACATTTATATTGAGTAGAATTAGAATCTTTAGAGTGAGTATATATTTATTTTTAATGATTTCCTGCTTTAACCAAAGCTTCAATTACTGATACTTATCTTGTAAGACAAAAGAGCTTCCCTTTACCATCCTAGTCTCTACCTCTCTTAGGGGTAAAATGATCACTTATTCCTGCTTCTCTGTTTTCAAATTTTTTTAAAAAAAATTTACCAGCACTATTGTATTTTATTTTTATTTTTAATTATTTTAAATTGACAAATAAATACTGCATATATTTATCATGTGCAGTGTGATGTTTTCAAATATGTTTGCATTGTGGAATAGCTAAATTGAGCTAATTAACATATACAGTACCTCATATACTTATCATTTTTTTGTCATAAGAATATAAAATCTACTTAACAATTTTCAAAAACATAATATATTATTAACTATAGTCACCCCATTATACGATAGATCTCTTGAACTTATTCTTCCTATCTAACTATAATTCATATCCTTTGACCAACATCTCCCAACCCCACCCATCCAACTCTAGCCCCCGGTAATCTCTGCTCTACTCTCTGCTTCCACAAGTTTAACTTTTTTAGATACCACGTTTAAGTATCTGTCTTTTTGTGCCTGGCTTATTTCACTTAACTTAATATCTCCCAGGTTCACACATGTCCCAAATGACAGAAATTCCTTTTCTTATGAGGCTGAATAATACCCCATTATATATTCAGTGGTGGGATTGACAGATTATATGTAAATTCTATTTTTAATATTTTGAGGAACCTCCGTACTGTTTTCCTTAATGGCTGAACTAGCTTATGTTCCCACCAATAGTGTGTAAGTGTTCTCTTTGCTTCATATCCTCTCCAACACTCGTTATCTTTTGTTTTTTTGATAATAGCCATTCTAACAGATGTGAGGTGAAATCTCATTGTGGTTTTAATTGGCATTTCCCTGATGCATAATGATGTTGAGTATTTTTTTTATATACTTGCTGACCATTTGTCTGTTTTCTTTGAAGAAATGTCTATTCCCATGCTTTGGCAATTTTTTAATCAGTGTATTCATTATGTTGCTATTGTTGTTTTCTTTGCTGCGCAGAAGCGTTTTACTTTGATGTAATCTCTTCCTACTTCCCCCTTGTGCAAGTATCTCACTACAGCCTGTAGTTAGAATGTGTTAAATTATTTGGGTGCAAATAAAAAACCCAAACACACACATACACACTCACATATTCTCTTACCAGCTGTGTAGAGTTATTATTCTTTCCTTTTTATGAATCTCAGGCAAGCCACATACAGTCCTTTTTTCATTGTTAGATCATAAAAAGTTTTCCAGGAAGATTTAGTAACCAAAAAAACTCACTTCGACAATAAAATGTCCAGTCCACTGTCATAATTATTAATAGATAAATCCAAACTCTAACTCCAAACTTCTTTCCCATTCATGTCAGGGCTTCATTCTTTCTCTAATTTCCTATCTTTATTGTCTGCTACTTAGGGAAAGGTCTATATATTACTCATCCTTATATTCTTTGGAACTGGGCATGTAGCACTGAGAGATTTCAAGCCATACATGAGGATGAAAAGTGTCGTGTCCACTCCACGTCACAGTTCCCATTTGTTTTCTATCCTTTTACTTCCTTGCAAACTACCACCACTAATCACTACTACTAACCACACCCACCACCACTGACAGGAAAAAAACCCCTAACTGTTCACAAATCCAAAAATCATTTGGTCACTAAATGTTATCAAACCTTTTTTATTTTACAGGTAATTAATTGGCCAAAAGAATTTTCCTTTAAAAGATGCCAGATGTCAAATACAGAAGATAATTTATTTGACAGAGTTTGATAAAATCATAGATGCTCAGTGTTTGATTATTGAATTTGCAGATTCAGAAATTTACATGCATGATTTCACTTATGGTAATTCCCTTTTCCATAATTTACCTATACCTACTAGCTCTGCCTCCTGATTCAAAACAATGATGTTAAGATATAAATAATAATGTTTAGCAATCAATGGGAGATTTATTTGACTCAAGTATTGCGTTCTGCACAGAGCTCTCAGTAAGGTGATCAGTTTAGGATAATAAGGTAAAGATAAGGAATGGACTTGTAGAACATTCACTGAATTGAGAATTATGGACACAATGAGCATTTATCAAGCTCTTATTACATGCCAAGTGCTGTTCTAGGTACCAGAGGTACAATGGTGAACAAAGTGGCTGACCTTTCTGCCGTCATAGGGCATTCATTCGAGTTAGTTGGGGAAAAGGGAAAGGAAGATAAACAAACAAAATAATTTCAGGGTGAAGTATGCTATGAAGAAAATTTTCTAAGGAAGATTTACTGGGGAAGTTCACTTTTAATTGGATGTCAGGGGAGACCTTACTTAACAGCTGGGACCTGCAAGATCTGGCTATTCAATTTACACCATAGATAAGAAGCCTGAATGTATAAATGTGTGTCTTAAATTTTTTTAGAAAATAAAAACTGAACCAGAATTTAGGCTCAGAATTTCTAACTCTTGTTATGACTGATTCTCAGATTAACTATGAAATTTGAAATCAGAAACTACTTACATCGGGCCTTTAGTTCAACTATCTTGCATTTTGGAGTATTATCATATATGTTCCCAAGAAATATGCTTTTCAAGACATTACAGTTTGATGGATGGTCTTTTCCTATCTAGAGTATTTCTTTTGAAAGCATAAGAACATCCCCTTTTTTGGTCATAGCTGGTTAAAGATTTATAGATTCTTACTCCCAGTTGTTATATTTTATGTCACTACAAGTGCCAGGCAAGTAACTATGTAATTATGACAAGAGTTTTCCTTTGCATTAATCATAGTTAAGTCCTCTATTCCCAATATTATGAATTACTTTCCTTGATTGAGAAAGTAATAGTTTTTCTTCAGTAACACTTTGAATAGCTTATTGCCACAAGTAATTAAATTCATTCATTCATTCACAAGCATTTACTGAGGGCTCGGTATGTATCAGACATATGATAGGAGTTGCACATAGATGTGTAAACAAGCTGACAATATTCTGATTTCATATACTTTGCACATTTGTTTATATATGTTAATTTTGTAATTATTTCAGGGAAAAAAAAAGCCTTTTTTTTTTTTTTTAACTTTGTCCGCAGGTCTATAAGCATGCTTCTATGGTTCATAAGGGAGAGTGACACTTCATTCTACACATAAGTGTACTTCTGGAGGTGTAACTCTGCAAATTACTTACTTAACTTTCTCATTAGAGATCTCTGAAACAGAATCCTGCTGTGAAACTTCTTTTAACACAACTAAGCTTTCTCTTTTTTTGCCAGATGATGAAAAGAGATAGCAGTGATGATGAAAATAAATGTTTATCAGAACAGACACAAAATGTGATTGATTTTTTCTCTCATTTCAAACAAAAATACTGACTTTATATACATTACTGGAAAAATAAAATGGAGATCATCACGGTGTGTTTAAACTCTCAACACAATTAAACAACACAAATCAGCAATATTTCCTCCTCCCAAGCATCATTATGGGTTAGAAAGATGCTCAAGATGCAGTGTTTCCACTGCTTACCAGAGCTTAACTTTTACAGGAGCTTATAGTAAAGTTGGTAAGAATGAGAGAATTTAAGGAACCTCAAAAAGTGCATATATTTAGTCTAAGAACTTTACAGACATTTTATGAGACTACAGGGGTAAAATAACCTGTAATGATTCTCATGCTTGCAGAGGTCTCAGTGAAGTGTAACAAACTACTGGACTGATAATTTCTTCCAATGTAAACTCCAAACGAAAACTATCCATGGAATAAGCTGAATCTACAAGTAGAGCTTCTTGACATCTGATTTGTGGCTGAAAGAAATGAAGCAAATGAGCCAAGGCAGAGAGGCACTGGGACTCTGAAAGCATGAAAAAGGACAGAGCCTGAGCTCTGAAGATAAGCTTCAAGTCCTCACAAGGTTTTCTGTTCTAGCCCTGTGCTCTCTGCTATGGAGCAGTCATGCGTAAACTCATGGCCAATGAAAATAGTCATCTATGTTCTTTAACCTTCACTAGTGAGAGGAAAGAACAATGACCATGGTCTGGAATAATGTGACCTAATACACTGTCAGCAGAAATGAGAGCTTTCAGCACTGTAACCACATAGTCAGGCTAAATATGACGGCCCTTTGCCTTTCTTCTTCCCAGCCTATTTTAATGGAGTCTACTCTTTTACATTAGTAGATCGTGTCATATGGTTGCTGTAAGCTCATAAGGAAGCTCGCTACCTACCTTGTTACAATTTAGTATCTCACTGTGGAAATATTATATTTGATAGGCTTTTTAGATAAAATCAAAGAAAAAAAGACAATCTTGCTCAAAAACTGCTGAAACAGAAATGTGTTTAATATGTCATGAACGGAAGATTCATAAAAGTATTTTCTATTACTAAATTCCAGCTATAAATAAAACTTCTCAATGTATTTCTTTTATCTTTTCTACGCAACCACCAAAGAACAAACACATAACAAGCTATTTTTTCCTTTTGTCCACTTTATTTATCAATATGGTAATTACTTGAAAATCTTTCTGTTTTTAGTGTCTTATCTAAAGAATGGCATAAATATTGATGTTAAGAAATTAAATTCTAACATAAGAATGAAATATATATTTAGTCATATTTACCTCTATGCCTCCAAAGTATAATTAAATATGACCACCAAATGTCCCAATTACTTGTGATTTCTCAATTAAGCACAAATTTATTCATATTTTCCTGCAGAAGGAGTATATAATTCTGTATCATTAGTGTTATTCAGTTATTCACCTATTCAAGATTGTTAGATGTTAATTGGATCAAATACTAAAAATGTTCTTTTTTGACCTTTATTGAAAAGATAAACAACTATGTACTAACTAAACATTACCACATGCTCAGAACTTTAGTTAATCATTATGGGAAAGAGATGTGCTCCTAGTGGCCTCTTATTCCAGCAATTTAAAACAGAACTGAAAATCGATGATCAACCACAAATGACATAACATGGGATATGGAAAAGATTTTATATACCTGCTCTGTGTAGATAAAATGGATTCTTTATTATTAACCAATACTTTCAAAACGCAGCAAAGGAAAGCAACAAAGCTAAGAAGATGGTAGGGTAAAATCAGTGTCCAAAATGATAGCCCCATTTTCAACTTGAAGTTGTTTATGATATACATCAACTGAACTAGAAATGGCTAAAACATGTCAAAATATTTGAGGCTCTTATTCATTTTGTGAATCTCAAGACACTGAAAAATACGTTGGTTTTTCAAAGTAGATTAGTATGGATTGCAGTCACTGAGAAAATTGGTATCATTGAGGGAGATCCTTGTTATAATGAAAATTGTGCAGGTTATCACAAGTTTGAATTCATTATAACATAAAAGTGCTAGAAAACACTAACTATGAGAAATAACATCATATATCTAACATAGACATTCCTTCTGAGCTCCAGAGCCACACATATATAACTACCTAGCGGACGTCTCCAAATGACATTCTCCGGTAATCTCGATCTGAACATGTCCGAAGCAGAGCTCATTATTTTTGTCTAAAATGTGCTTATTCTCTTCTGCGTTAAATCCCAGTGAAGGGTGCCACCATGCACCAAGTTGCTCAGGACAGACACTTGGAAGGAGTTTTGAACTCTTTACTCACATCCGATCAATTGTCAAGATCTATATATTCTACTTCATAAATGTCTCTTGATTCCTTGTATTTTACTCCTCTAACTCAAGCCACCATTTTCTTTCATCTTGAACACTGCAGCAACCTCCTCACTGTGCTCTGTCCTCCCTGCAGCTCTCCAATTCAGTCTCCAGACAGCAGCCATGTATGTTCTTCCTGAAATCCACTCAGGAACATGAATGACATTCCTCTGTTTAAACCTTTGTGGGACTTCCCATTGTCATTAGCAAAAAAAACAAAACAAACCAAAACAAAACCTATAATATATAATCTGTTTATCAAATCCTGTAAATTAGCCCTTTCCTTCATTTCTTGTGTCTTCTACCACTATTCCAAAACAATGCACTCTGTGTTTCATCCAAAGTGACTACTTGATTTTTTTCTAAGGCTATACATATTGCTTTACACGCTGTGAACGGTGATCCTATGATGAGTCATAAAGTCATGTTAGTGGGTCATTCACAATAATTTTAAAATAGAATAAAATAAAATTTTAATAATGAAATGGCAGAAACCAGAAATATATTGTGTCACATGTGTATACATACAAACTTTTGTATATGCTATGCTACATAAAAAATTTAAAGCCACTATACCAACTAATCCATCCTTAAACATTTTGAACCATAGTATCTTTGGCTTTAAATAGTCACCACTGTAACATCACCAAATACTATTTTGCAATGTATCTTCTTTTCCACCTACCTTTCCCTGGATAAATTCTATTTGCCATTTAAGTCTGAACTTTTCTCTTACCTTCTACAGGACCTGAAACTTCCCACTGTACCACCAACTCAATAGTATCATTGTATACTATATTTTAATTTTTATTTTTATTAGATGATAATTTATAAAATGTGGGCAAATGTATCCTCTTATATTTTAATGTATTCTTATTATCTTTCATAGTATCTGGCACATTTTAAGTACTTCACAAATATATGATGAATGAATAAGTAAAATTTTTGAAAGTTCTGGGTCATCCTTTCTTTCTCTCATTTTTTTCTTGAATCCAAGTGTCCTCATTTTCATAATGTATTCTGTATCTTCTTCAGTTGGTTATCTAGAGTATAATGGTATTTTCTTACATTTTCAAATACAAAAATTCCTAAAGGATTTAATTAAAGTATTTCAAATTGTTCAATTAAAGTATGAAGTAAAATAATTTGATACTTAAATTATAGCCTTTCTCAATTTTATGAGCATTACTGGCATGCATATTAATCTTCAGGGTCATAGTATGAAAATTTGTGAATCATTAAAGATGTGCACATGTGTGTGGAGAGATAAAGAAAAGGAGAAAATAATATTACTGAAGATATTAGTGTTGTTAATTTCATTTTGTTTTCTGAGTAACGAAGATAGAGAAATTAAAATACAATAAAAAAAGAATGTTTCTGACATAATATAGTTCAAGGTGACCCTGATTTCATGAGTTTCAGAATATATTTAGATGGTACTCCTATCTTGCTCACTGTACACATTTTTCTAATTCTTGATTGCAAAAGCAGATGGATAATGTTAAGACTTTATGGGAAATCAGACATTACAAACATAGCTCTAAAATATGTTTTACTTGTTTAGAAATGTACTCATTTGAGATGTGACCGGAAGGCAAAATTCTTTTGCTGATATTTCAAGCTACTGATTGCTCTAAGCATGTAAAGTGATATAAGTAGCATTGCCAGATGTGACTAATTATCACAAAAGCACTTTCTTAATCTAGAATCTGGAAAAGTCTATAGCTAAACAGTTCTTATATTTAATCTCTGAACCTCAATTCACATTGGAAGCTGTTACCAAGCAAAAAATAACATAACTTTGAAAAATTGGGCTCCAAAATCTAAAGGTAGAAGGACGTTGGCTATGAAAACGAAGTATCATAAGCCCCATGTAATTATAATTTAACAATGGTTAAAATTCAAATTGTAACTGGAATCCAATAATTTTAATAGCAGCAAATTAAAATTTTAGAGAAATAGATACAACTATTTACGGGGTGCTTTGAACAGATATTGGTTTAGAAATTATAGTTCTTTAAAAAATAAAGAAGAGGTATACATGTTAACATAAAATTTAAATTAAATCAATACTTATTTTGGCCTTTGTTATTATTGAGTCTTTCTCTAAGACCATTTATTTTTAAAAAGTGAAATTAAATCTAAAAATAGCAGCGATTACTGCATGCCAGGACTTGTTCTTTGGGCTCTATCTATTGTTCCAGGTACTGCCTGTTGGTTCTCAGCCCCATTCTCTTCCTCCTATGTTGTCTTCTGTACTGCAAGCTAGAGAACTGCATTTCCCAGACTCCCTTGCCAGCTGGGTTACTAATCTTGTCTGAGATTAGAAGGGGGATATTTGGGTGTGGGGTGGGGGAGGATGGTGATACTTTTGGCTCTGGCATTGATGGGTAAGCCCAGAATCCAACAGTATATGCTGTGGTTTCAGCCACTGCATCAAGAGGAGTGCAGATCTTGGCTTCCTACGGGCTCTCTGTTGGCTTCTCAGCGGTAATAGTGGCAATTCTAACAGTAGCATTTGCAGTAGCTGTGCTCCAGTGGCATCGTGGGAAAATGTGGTCCCTTTTCTCCTCATTCTCAAGGATCGTAGCAGATTCCTGTGGTTACTAACTCTGGGTGTAATGTCCCCATTGTTCTTCCAGCTTTTCCAAAACATTTACAACCAATTGCTTATATTGATTTCTAATTTATTTTTAATATCTACAGTAGTTTCTATTTTATTAATAGTTTCTAATTTCTATTAACTGGAAGCAGAATAATAAATGCATATTGATTAATTTAATCTCTTCATACAAAGTTCTAACATGGTTATTATTGTTAACTCCATTTTACAGATGAACAAATAGAAGCATAGAGTAATTTCTAGAGGTTACACAGCTAATAAGTGGTGAAGCCAGGACTTGAACTCAGGAATCTGCCACTAGAATCTAGGCTATTAACTGCTATGCTAGGCTGGTTAAATTGAATAGCCTTCCTCTAATATTAGGAAATTTGTTTTAATGAGACTATTTGCTTGCAACCTTGAGACAGTGCATGCATATTATGGGAATATACATTTGTTA
The DNA here is from genome assembly GCA_004363605.1 of Indri indri. Taxonomy (NCBI): domain Eukaryota; kingdom Metazoa; phylum Chordata; class Mammalia; order Primates; family Indriidae; genus Indri; species Indri indri. The sequence goes on from RJWJ010011251.1 coordinate 9,272, forward strand.
AGTGTAAGTTTAGAGAAAATTAAGTTTGTATCCTATAGTTATAAACAAAAATCAGAACAAAATAACACTTTAAACTCACAAGGATGACTATAATAAAAAGTCAGATAATAACAAGCATTGGTAAGGATGTGGAGAAACTGGAACTCTCATAAATTGTTGGTGGGAATGTAAGATAGTGCCACTACTTCAGAAATTATTTGATGGTTTCTTAAAAAATTAAGTGTAAATTTACCATATGGCCCAGTAATTTCACTCCTAGGCAACGACTCAAGAGAAATAAAAATATATTTTCACAAAAAGACTTATATAGGAATGTTTGTAGCAGCATAATTCATACTAAATTATTGGAAAAATTCATATGCGTATTAACTGGTGATTAGATTCAAAATGTGGGGATATTTAAACAATGCAATATTAACTGGCAATACAAAGGAATGGAGTATTGATACATGATACAAAGTGAGTGAACCTCAAATCATTATACTAAACGAAAGAAGTCAGATGCAAAAGATCACATATTGTAGTGTGTGGTTATTTAGATGAAATGTTCAGAAAGGTAAATCTGTAGAGACAGAAATTAGATTAGTGGTTGCTTGAGGGTGGGAGTGGGAATAGTGAGTGACCATGAAAATGAGTGCAAGGCATTATTTGTAGTAGTGGAAATATCCTAATTTGTGGTGGTGGTTGCATAACTATAAATCTACTAAAATCATTGAATTGCACATTTAAAATGAGTTAATTTTATGGTATGTAAATTAAACTATAGTAAGATTATTTAAATATTATTTTAAACTATCTGTGTAAATAAAAATTAAATAACTCAAAACAGAATTACACAAGGATCAGCACAATAAACACTCATGAATGTAAAAACCACTCAAAGTTAAAGATCAAAGGCTAGATTCTACAATGGCTCAAGAGAGAAAACAAAGCAACAAAATGCAGAATGAACAGTAATTCACCCCACTTATCAGTTCTCTCAATAAATGTGAATGGCTTGAACAAGCCAAGCATCTGCTGTCTCCAGGAAACGTGTCTAACCTGCAAGGATGCATTTAGACTCAAGGTAAAGGGGTGGAACTCAATATTTCAAGCAAATGGAGGCCAAAAGAAGGCTGGTGTGGCAGTTTTGATCTCAGATAGCTTAGTTTTTAAATCAACAAAAGTAATGAAAGACAAAGAGGGTCACTATATAATGGTGAAGGGTACAGTTCAACAAGAAGACATAACAATTCTAAATATGTATGCACCCAACTTAGGTGGACCCAGATTCATAAAGCAAACTCTACTTGATCTAAACAAATTGATAAACAGCAACACCGTAATAGTCGGAGAATTCAACACACCACTGACAGCACAGGACAGATCCTTCAAACAGAAAATTAACAAAGAAATAATGGACTTAAACAGAACTCTAGAACAAATGGGAATGACTGACATTTATAGGACATTCTACCCCCAAACCACTGAATATACGTTCTTCTCATCAGCTCACGGGACATTCTCTAAGATTGACCATATTCTAGGACACAAGGCATGTCTCAAAAAATTTAAAAAAAATGGAAATTATACCATGCATCTTCTCAGATCACAGTGGAATAAAAATAGAAATCAACCCCAATAGAAACTCTCATCTCTGCCCAAAGTCATGAAAATTAAACAACTTTCTGCGGAACAATTCCTTCATAAATGAGGAAGTAAAGATGGAAATCAAAAGATTCTTTGAACTAAATGACAAAGGTGACACAAGTTATCAAAATCTGTGGGACACAGCCAAAGCAGTCCTGAGAGGAAAGTTTATCTCCATAAATGCCTATATCCAAAAGTCAAAAAGAGCACAAACAGACAACCTAATGAATCAACTCAAAGAACTGGAAAAAGAAGAACAGAACAACCCCAAACCCAGCAGAAGAAGGGAAATTAATAAGATCAAATCAGAACTAAATGAAACTGACAACAGGAAAACTATACAGAAGATTAATAAAACAAAAAGTTGGTTCTTTGAAAAAATAAACAAAATTTACACGCCTTTGGCTAAACTAACGAAAAACAGAAAAGAAAAATCTCTAATAAGCTCCATCAGGAACAAAAAAGGAGAAGTTATAACTGATGCCATGGAGATTCAGGATATAATTTATGAATATTACAAAAACCTTTATGCACACAAATTGGAAAATGTGGAGGAAATGGACAAATTTTTAGAAACACACAGCCTCCCTAGGCTCAGCCAGGAAGAAATAGAATTCCTGAACAGACCAACATCAAGGACTGAAATTGAAATAGCAAATTGATTATTTTAAAGTACAATGAAAGTATTTTTATTCTGCCCAATAAAGTAACTGTTATAAAATAATTCTAAGCCTTTTAAACATAATTTTACACTTCATTATAATTATTTTTTAAAGTAAAAAGAAACTTAAATGTTTAAGAAAATATGGGAAATAATTGCACTTAAATATATCAGAAATTGCCTAGCTATTTTGTCATTAAAATGGTAATTAATTGTTTGATACAATCCAGGTGCCTGTAATCCTAGCACTTTGGGAAGCGGAGATGGGAGGATCCCTTGAAGCCAAGAGTTTAAGACCAGCCTGAGCAACATAGCGAGACCCCTGTCCCTACAAAAAATAGAAAAATTAGCCAGGCATGGTGGTGTGCACCTGTATTCCCAGCTACTTGGGAGTCCAAGGCAGGAGGATCGCTTGAGCCCAGGAGTTTGAGGTTGCAGTGAGCTATGATGACAACACTGTGATCTAGCTTAGGCAACAGAGCAAGAACCTGTCTCAAAAAAGAAAATCATTTGATACACTTAGAAATATAGTGAAATAGAGAATAGGATGTCATTGTGCACATTAACTCATATTTAATATAAGGATTTTACGAGAGAATATTGTAAAGAAAATTTTAAAACAGTGGTAAGGGTAAACGAATGAAGCGTGCTTTGATCTGCCTGAGCAAATACTACTTTAATGTAAACAAGTAGGTACACTTTGTTAGGATTTAGTTACTTAACTAATAGACTATTGTAACAATTAAAAGGCAGAAATCTGTGAGAAACTATTTTAAAACTATATAATACAGATATTACTTGTTGAAAGGACGTGATAAATACTGAAAAGCATCTCTCTAGGTAAGAAGTATAATAGAATTTTAATATGGAGAATGACATCACTGAAACAATATGAGAGAAAAAATATCAATGATCTATATTTTTTAAACCTCAGTAGCCATTTCTTTATTCATTCATCCACATAGTTACTAAAAACCTTCTACATGCCTATTAGTTATTTAAAACCTTCTATGTGTCAGTGACCTCAAACCCATGTTCTCCAAGGTTTGAGTTCCCCTACTATATACTGAGAATTTGTAGGAGGAGAAATTTTAAGTCTCACCTGAGTTCTCTACTTAGCAAGGGTCTCATAGAAGGTCTGTGCCTTTGTGGCTTCCATGTTTTACTGTGAGCCACTGTTTCCTTGGTTGTTCTACTAAAACTCCTGGACATGCTCTTCCTGAAAGGATGTTGCTCTGTCTCCAAGAACACGAGACAACTTCAAGTGAAACCACTTGGGTTGCTCTGTCTTCTGTTTCTTTCTTGTTTATTATATCACAATTGAGGATATTGGAATGAAACAGAGTCATGATCTCTTCTCTGTGTCTTTTAAAACTTATCCTATGTACTACTGCCAGACAAAATTGATCCAAATCATGGTAATCTGCTCAAATAACATCAAAGTTATCAGTATAAATATCTTCTCTTCATGAACAAATAAAATACAAATTCAATCCTTTAACCTTTAGGACCATTAACAATCTGCCCCATCTATCTCTCTACTACAAGTTCAACTCTTCCTCTAAATGTTTGTAATAAATAAATTAGATTTTTTAATTGGTCATTAACATAATCACATAGACACACACACATTTACTTTTTAGAAGCATAATTGCATATTATGTTTTTTAAAAAATACTTCATTTTTTCCTCTGCTCTTTTTTTATTTTTTTTAATTTCAGCATATTATGGGGGTGCAAATGTTTAGGTTACATATATTGCCTTTGCCCCACCCAAGTCAGAGCTTCGAGCATGTCCATCCCCCAGACAGTGCACACCACACCCATTAGGTGTGTATATACCCGTTCTCTCCTCCCCACTCACCTGCCTGACACCGATGAATGTTATTACTATATGTGCACTTAAGTGTTGATCAGCTAATACCAATTTGATGGTGAGTACATGTGGTGTTTGTTTTTCCATTCTTGTGATACTTCACTTAGTAGAATGGTCTCTAGCTCTATCCAGGATAATACAAGAGGTGCTAGATCACCATTGTTTTTTGTGGCTGAGTAGTACTCTATGGTATACACATACCACATTTTATTAATCCACTCATGTACTGATGGGCACTTGAGTTATTTCCACATCTTTGCAATTGTGAATTTTGCTGCTATAAACAATTGATTGCAGATGTCTTTTTTATAGAATGTCTTTTTTTTCCTTTGGGTAGATGCCAGTAATTATTTTAATATACCACATTAACGGAATTAAAGAGGAAATTTTACATGGCCATAAGTAGTAATAGCAGAATTTTAATATAAATAACTCAGGAAAGTTTAATAGTTGTGTTAACTAAAAAAAAAAAAAAAATTAACAAGGAATATACTTTGGAAAAAGCAGAGATTTACTTCTAATAAAGAGTAGCAATATGTTGGGAGAACATTCCAACAGGCTGGGAAGTGGAGCCTTGGCCAGAAGCCAGGCATATATGCTTCACAGAAGAGACAAAACGGAACAACATTTTACATTGAGTTAGGTGGTCAAATATGCATATTCACCAAGCTATAGGAGGAGTCATGAATATTTATGAAGGAGCATCATATGCTTGTAATTGTGCTTTTTCTCTCCCATCCCATAATTGCTGGGAACTGTTTTAAAGTGTTTCTGGGGTCCCCTTGGCTGAGGAGGGTCCCTTGGACTGAGAGGGGTCCATTTAGTTATAAGGATTAGGGATTTTACTTTTAGTTCACAGTTTGAAATGTTATTTCCTTTCCTTACTCAACAATAAATTGTTAATATCCAGTAGCACCTTGTCTTCCATTAATTATGTAGAAAAGTACATGTTTTACATTCTGTGATTATTGTTTTAAACTGAATTTTTATGGGGAATTCAAATTATCACATGGAATTATTTACTAATTATTTTTTTCCTCATATTCTGGCAAACCTCTAAATTTTAAAAAGTCACAGAATAGACTTGGGGGTTGTTGGCATATTTGGGATTTCACTCTCGAGAGTAGCTTTTATTCACTTTTAGGTGTCAAATTGCAAGAAACTACAATACCTAAAAATAAGAATAATTACCATGTACACTGCTTGGGAAAAAAATCAAGAAGAAAGAAAATTAACATAAATACAACGTTCCATTTCATTTGAGAGCTTTTATTGATTGAAGGAAAAATGAAAAGAAAGAAAAAGAAGAAATGACATGGTTGCATTAATTAAAAATTATGATCTTACATGACACTTGTACCCCTGTCTCCTGCTACATTTAATAACCTGAGGGCAATGTGGAAAGAAACAACAGAGTGTACAATATTATATCCAAAGCAAATGATTTACTGTTGTTTTTCTTACTATTGTGTCTGATTAACTCCATTAAACATACTAATTCACAGACTTAGAAAGTAATGATATGTTACTCTCTAACATGTTTTTGCTTGAAAAATAATTTTACAATTTTAAATAAGCACTTGAAAATATTGTTAATTCTTCTGCATTCATTATCAATAATATTTATTGCTTACTTCCATTACATCAAGTATTTAGATAGTTTCTAAAAAGAGCATAGAAAACATGATCCTCATTACTCTTAAAGAAATTGAAGTCTTGTAATGAAGATACAAAAAACTTAACAGCTACAATACATTGTGATATTCTGTGAAAGATATTATAGAATATTAATAGCTACATAATGCAGAGTATCTCTCATGTGTTTCAGACTCCACCAGATGCTTTACATGTATTATTTCATTTACTGTTATTGAGAATCCTATGCATTGTCTGTATTTCCAATATGTAGAGGAAAAACTAAGGCTGAGAAAGGTCACATATTTTGCCCAAAGATTCGCAGGCATGAGGTAGCAGAGCCAGGATAAATTGTCAGTCCTATTTGATTTCAGAGGAGAAGTATCTAACCTAACCCAGGAGGTCATTCAGCTGTACCTTGAAAAAAGTGAGATAAATGCTCGTATAAGAGAAAGAGAGGTACATGATGCACTTGGAGAACTATTACTATTTTATTAAGGCTCTAAAATGAGAAATGTCAGAAAATGGAACCTAGAGAGAGAGGGGAGAGAGTAACCATAAACAACCCTATATACCATTCCTCACTGTTATGTTGTTCTGCATTATATATTTTATATTTGAATTCACATATATCTCATTCTTTAAACTATAATTCCACAGCTTTACTGTATTTAGACATATGACATAAATTTTCTCAAAACACCTTATACCTTGTCACTTACAAAGGAAATTTTTAGTACATGTTTTTATTGATGATTGCAATTAAGTTTAAGTCCATGGTCATGACCAACTGGCAGTAACCTACTAGCCACTTTACATTTTACTTGCTGGATATGAAATCATTAAATTTGAAGCATAAAATGTTTTGTCTTCTATTGAAAGGACAATGTGTTCATAATTCTTCTTTAAGAAAGTAGAAGCATTCCCTGTTAATATGATCCATTTCTTGATGATTTTAGCTGGTGCATATGTAACTGGTTTCATTTTTTAAATAAAAACTATATAGTTATTACTAAATTCTAAAAGAGGAGATTAAGTGTTTTTTAGGCCAATGTTTTGTTAACCTTCTTAATGTATTATAAACTTTTAACAGAAGAGACTATTAAGACATTTAATACTATTTAAAGTCAAAATTCTTATTCCATCTGTATTGTTAATTTTTTTTTATGAACATCCAGCAGTTATTTAGTTTAAGTCCCATGAATATTTGCCAATTTTCTAAACAACCGACTCTCCAGTAACAGCAGAGGGAGCTCACAGTGTATTCTTTTGATTATTTCTAAGTAACATATTTTCACTTGTGTGGTTCAATGGCTGGCTCAAAACTAAGAGGTTTATTTTACCAAGGGAATTTGCATAAATATGCAAGGGAAGATATAATTTATAGACTTTGTTTTATAGCAATAAAATATAGAGTGAAATAAATTTGGTAATTTTATTGCATACACATTCATTAAATTCAACTTTGAATATTAAACTTGAATCACTTCCAAGTGATATCATTATCCTGAATTTCTATGTCTTGCGTAAATCTATTTCCTGAACTCCAGACTTCTATACCTACTCAGTATTTTCCCTCAGATGTGTAATAGACATCTCACACAGTCCACAAGTAATCTTCCCTCTCTATAAAACTGCCTCCCACAGTTTTCCCAATCTCTACTGAGGACACCATCCTTATAGTTGCAAAAGTGAAAGTCTTGGTATCATCTTGACTTAACTTTTTCTCTTAAATTTTAGGTCTAACTCATCATCTAATTCTGCTGGTTATTCTTTTAAAATATTTTAGAATCCAACTACTTGTCAACACCCCTATGCTACCACCTATTGTCATTTTTCATTTGGATTACTACAAGAGCCTACTAAAGAATATTTTGGGTTTTTCTTTGTACCTCCCACCCCCAATCTATTCTCAGCACAACAGCAAGCATAATCTTTTAAAAACAATAGATATAATTGCATTCCTTTCTTTAAAACCTTTCAGTGGCTCCCCATTTTATTGAAAATAAAAGCCAATGTCTTTCCAGTAGCCTACTAGACCTTGTACGATCTCTTATGAGAGAGACTCATACTCTTAGATGCAGAAGTGTTAGACAAAGAGAGTAGAATGACGTAATGAGGAGAGAGGGCTTAGAGAGATTTTGGTGGGAGCATACAAGGCTTAAGTTACAATGAATGATTAAGATCTGGAGATTTATTGTGCAGCACAGTGACTCTAGTTAATAACAATGTACTGTATATTTGAAAATTGCTAAGAAAGTAGATTTTAAATGTTCTAACCACAAAAAATGATAAGTTTGTGAGAAGACAGATATTCCTAAGCCTGATTTAATTATTCCACAATTTATGTGTGTGTATATAAAAATTATGGTGTACCCCATAAATAAATACAATAAAATTGATCTAAAAATAAATGAAATATTTTTAAAAAGGGGTGCTGAAATTTCTGTAATCAAGTTAAATAATATATAGTTCAATGATTTAAAATTCAAAATTGAACAAATCCATGATAATAAAAATAACAAAAATTTCAATACAAGCAGTTTGCTGCTGTTTACATGTTTTGTGATCCAGTGTTGATGTGCACAATGGAACAGTTATTTCTAACCAACTCTTTGTTCCTGGGTATGTGTAGCTCTCATGTTTATGAGGGTTCACAATGATGCAAAAACAGAATATAATATACAGATATATTTATTATATATAGATATATATTATGTATAAGTATATAATATATAAAGGTATATATAATATTATATATAGGTGTATACAGGCATAAATCATTTTATTCTGCTTTGCTTTATTGCACTTCACAGATACTGCAGTTTTTACAAATTGAAGTTTTGTAGCAATCCACATCAAGGAATTCTATTGGTGCCATTTTTCGCACCCCCCCCCCCCCGCCCCGTGTGCTCATTTTGTGTCTCTGCATCACATTTTGGTAATTCCTTTAATATTTCAAACTTTTTCACTATGATTTTATCTGTTATGGTGATCTGAGATCAGTGACCTTTGCTATTACTATTGTGATTGTTTGGGAAATTGCCATGAAACACGCCTATGTAAAATGGCAAATTTAATTTATGAAATGTTGTATATGTACTGACTGCTTCACTGAACACTCATTCCCCATCTTTTTTTCTCTTTCCTTAGGGTTCCCCATTCCCTGAGACTCAACAATATTGAAATTAGGCTAATCAGTAATCCTTCAATGGCTTATAAGCGTTCAAGTGAAAGGAAGAGTTGCATGTCTCTCATTTTAAATCAAAAGCTAGAAATGATTAGCTTCAGTGAAGTAGGCATGTTGAAAGCTGAGACAGACAAAAAGCTATACCTCTTCAAGCAGTTGGCCAAGTTGTGAATGCAAAGGAAAAGTTCTTGAAGAAAATTAAATGTGCTGCACTAGTGAATGCATGAATGATAAAAAAGCAAAAAAGCCTTATCAATGATATGGAGAAAGTTTTAGTGGTCTGAATAGAAGATAATATCAGCCACAACATTCCCTTAAGCTGAACAAAGCCTAATCCAGAGCAAGGCCCTAACCTCTCCCCAATTCTATGAAGGCCCAGAGAGGTGAGGAAGCTGCAGACAAAAGTTTGAGGTGAGCAGAAGTTGGTTCATTAAAGTTTGAGAAAAGAAAGCCATCATCATAACATAAAAGTGCAAGGTGAAACAGCAAATGCTGATGTAGAAGCTGAAGCAAGTTATCTAGCTCTAGTCAAGATAATTAAAGAAGGTGGCTCTACTAAACAACAGATTTTCAATTAGACAAAACAGCCTTCTGTTAGAAGAAATGTCATCTAGGACTTTCGTAGCTAGAGAGAGGAAGTCAAGGTCTAGCATCAATGTTTCAAAGGACATGCTGAGTCTCCTGTTAGAGGCTAGTACAGCTGGTAACTTTAAGTTGAAGCCAATGTTCATTTACCATTCTGAAAATCCTAGGGCCCCTAACAATTTTGCTAAATCTGCTCTGTCTGTGCTCTATATATGGAACAAGGAAGTCTGGATGATGTTTACAGCCTAGTTTACTGAATATTTTAAGCCCACCATTGAGACCTCCTGCTCAGAAAAAGATTCTTTTCAAAATATTAATGCTTACTGACAATGCACTATTTTACCCAAGAGCTCTGATGGAGATGTACAAGGAGGCTAACATTATCTTCATGCTTGCTAACACAACATCCATTCTGAAGCTTGGATCAAAGAGTAATAAGAACTATATTTCCTAAGGCTATAGATGCCATAGATAGTAATTCCTCTGATGGATCTGGGCAAAGCCAATTGTAAACCTTCTGGAAGTATTCACCATTCTAGATTCCATTAGGAACATTCATGATTAATGGGAAGAGGTCAAAATATCAACATTAACAGGAGTTTGGAGGAAGTTGACATGGACCCTCATGGATGACTTTGAATGACCAAGATTTCAGTGGAGGAAATCACTGCAGATATGGTCAAAATTGCAAGAGAACTAGAATCAGAAGTTTAGTGTGAAGATGTGACTGAATTGCTGCAATCTCACAATAAAACTTGAATGGATGAAAAATTGTTTCTTATGGAAAAGCAAAGAAAGTGGTTTCTGGAGATGGAACCTATCTCTATGATGCTGTGAACATTGTTGAAATGACAAGAAAGGATTTATAATGCTACAAAAACTTTGCTCATTAAGCAGTAGCAGGGTTGGAGAGGATTGACTACAATTTTGTAAAGAATTCTTCTACGGGTAAAATGCTATTAAATAGCATTGCATGCTACAGAGAAATCTTCAATGAAAGGAAGATCAATCAATGTGGCAAATTTCATTGTCTTATCTTAAGAAATTGCCACAACTACCCCAACTTTCGGCAACCATTCTGATCAACCAGCAGCCATAAACATTGAGGTAAGAACCTCCACCAGCCGAAAGATTACCACTCACTGAAGGCTCAGATGATTGTTAGTATTATTTAGCAATTGAGTATTTTTAAATTAACAGATGTGCATTTTTTAGACACAATCCTATTACACACTTAGTAGATTACCATATAGTGCAAATATAAATTTTATAAGCACTGGGAGACTAAAAAAATTATGTGAGTTGTAATTGTGGTGCTCTGGAACTGAACATACAATATCTCTGAGGTATGCCTGTAAAGGCACGTGTGTATGTGTGTGTGTGTGTGTGTGTGTGTGTGTGTTTGTATGTGTATCCAGGAGAACATAGATAGGGAGATGTATGCTTTACCCACACATAGGATATATGTAGAGAGACACATACAATATATATAAAGTATATCTTCATATGTATTTATGTATCTCCCTATCTCTCATTGTCTCTCTCTACTTCAAAGTGTGTGTGTGTATATAATATATATTTCTCCCTATGCATATATTTCTACATATATTCATATACATATGCTTATATATCTCCCTCCATGTATATACTCCGACAGATGTCTATTTCTCCATATATATATCTTCCCATATATGTATCTATATATATATATCTCACCATATATATTTACACAGATACATACACAAATTCAAATACATAGTATATATTATATATATAAACATGTACATGCATATGTGTATATATATCATGCACTGCATAATGTTTTGTTCAAGAACAGACTGCATTTGTGAGAGTGGTCCCATAAAATTATAATGGAGCTGAAAAATTTCTATCATCTAATGTGCTAACACAATGCATTACTCATGTTTATGGTGATACAGGTGTAAACAAACCTACTGCACTGCCAAACATATAAAAGTATAGCATATACAATTATGTACAGTACATAATACTTGATAATAATAATAAATTACTGTATTACTGATTTATGTATTTACTATACTACAATTTTTATAATTATGTTAGCATGTACTCCTACTTACAAAAAAAAATGTTACTGTAAAACAGTGTCAGGTAGGTCTTCTAGGAGATATTCCAGAAGAAGGTATAGTTATCACAGAAGATGACAGTTTCATATGTGTTATCGCCCCTGAACACCTTCCAGTGGGACAAGATGTGAAGGTGGAAGACAGTGATACTGATGACTCTGACCCTGTGTAGCCCTAGGCTAATGTATGTATTTGTGTTTCAGTTTTTAACAAAAAAGTGTAACAATTTAGTGTAGCCTAAATGTATGACATTTATAAAGTTTATAGTGGTGTACAGTAATGTCCTAGGCCTTCACCTTCACTCATCATTCACTCATTTACTCACTCAGACCAACCTCTAGTCCTGCCAGCTCCATTCATGGTAAATGCCCTATATATAGTATTTTTTAACTTTTATATTATATTTTTACTGTACCTTTTCTATGTTTAAATATGTTTAGATACACCAAAATTTAACATTTACAATTGCCTACAGTATTCAGTGCAGTGACATGCTGTACAGTTTTGCAGTCTAGGAACAACAGTCTATCCCATATAGCCTAGGTGTGGAGTAGGCTATACCATCTAGCTTTGTGTAATTACAACTACGATGTTCACACAATGACAGAATTGCCTACCTACACATTTCTCAGAATACATATCTATTGTTAAACAGTGCATGCCTGTACTATATAATTTACTCATTATTTTTAGTCTCTATTCTAAAATGTCAGTGTCAAAAGGGAAAGTTTTCTTTTTTTAATCTCTGATGTAGGTCAGCCATATAAAACAATTTCACATACATAGTAGGTGCTAAAAAAAGTTTGTTGACTATATATATATATATATATGATAGACATTCATTTTGATTGTTTTTATGGTATGTGTGCTGCTATGTATTTTCAGTACTGTGCTGTGTTAGTCATTCTTCTTATCTAGTACACTAAGGTTTTAACTTTAAAACTAATCTTGGGGAGAATCATCAATCTTATATATATTCGTTTGTATGTATGTCTAATAAAGCATAGTAAGAATCAATGAAAAGAAGCTGATTTATAGTATAATGTACTTTGAGTGGAAAGTTGCCTGAGCTTTGTGTTAACTTTCTTTAGAGAAATGAAATGTTACTTTTTCAGCTGAAAGATTATATTATAAAGATAATTAATTCAGATCTCAATGTAAACTTTCTTCCAATTTCCCTAAAATAATATTGTTAATGCATTATGTAAATCAGATGAGTCCGATGATATTTAAGCCGGTATTTTAGACTAGTAGGTGTCTGACTGCCTACTATTACTGAAAAATTGTAAATCTTAACTGGTTGGCTTAAAGAACATATTTATGCTAAGATTAAAACATTATTTTATTACTTTGATAGGCTAAAATAAAAATATGATCAAATCTGCTCATTACTTAAAATAACTGAATGGCTTTTCTCCACTGTCTAAAGAACAAAATTGAAAGGCTTTTGCATGGCTTCTATCAAACTACAACGCGCTCCTTTCTGGAATTGACCAATCATGCTCAAACTCAAGAGATTTTGAATGTGGTATTGTTCTCTTTATCCGAACTATTTCCTGAGAGCAGACCCCGTCAACTCTCCCACACAATTTCGTTTCTTTTTCTCCAGATCTTTCAGCTCTACTGCAGTTAAGTGTAGCATGTGATAAAATCCTAAATTCTGGGAGCCTCGTAGGTCTGGCCTATAAAGCCTTCCACGAGCACCCTCTGTGTTCTTTCCCTTTGGCTGATGGGAAAGATTGTGTCCAGGGTGCTCTTGGATTTCATTTGTTAAGAATTCCAAGTAACCATCAGTCTGGGTACCAGCACAGTTGTGTGGAGAAGACTGCCCTGCTGTATGAACACCTGGCCCGGATATGTTCTGTGAGAGAAATAAAGTTCTTGCTCTACTATCACTGAAATGGAGGTGGGGGTAGTATTGTTACAGGATTTTTAATGTGAAGGTGGTTAGAATCAAAATAGAGTCACTTGTGTTGTAAAAAACCCTGACAAACAGTGCTAGGGAGGCTAAGAAAAGCCTACAAAGAGTTCTCACACTTGTATGCCTGATGACAAAACTATCACGACAGACTGCAAAAACGACAACCTTACACAAAGCCTATCACAATCTTAAAAAAACACTTGTGCAAGGATATATGCCTAACTGTCCAACCTCAGACTGGCATCACCCTTGTTATTCTTCTTTGTAGTCAAGCATAACTACCTTAAAAAAATTATGTAATCCTGCTTATTTTTCCTTTAAAAATCTTTGTCTTCCTTTACCTCCCTGAATATGCAAATAGTTTATTATGACATGAGTATTTCCATTGCAATGTCCCACTCCCCAAAGTATCTTCTTCTTTTAAAGAGCCTATTTTTATTGGTTATTGAGGTTTACATTAGCCTATCCTGACATACTGTAAACAAACCAAATACCTCCATCTATTAAGTAGATACCTTCCCTGACTTTTACCCCACTCCAATGGCAGAACTGGAGTTCTTTCTTCCCACTAAAATATCTACATTTATTCCCCCAGAGATATTACAACATTCAACAATAAATATTTATGTATTTGTCTTCTTCTTATAATTCAACTCTTAAAGGACAAGGATTGAATCTTCCCATTCTTGGAATCTCAGTTACCGGGTATCTAGAACACTGTCAGCCCTGAATATTTCTTGCTTTGTTAAATTAATACATAAGTAAATGAATCAGTGGCTTCAGAAATAATGCATACATCATTCATTTAAGCAGCACATTTTTTAAATTAAAATATTAAATCCTCAAGTCTTTAAAAACTCCAAAATTCCTCTCCTATACTTCCTTATTCCTCCCTGTCCACCCCCCTTTTCTAGTCAAATACCGCTACCATCAACAACAACAAAACAGAAATCCTACACTGATACATTCAGATGAAAACAATCTTTTTAGACTCCAGATGTTCACATTACAGATTATGAGGGACTTTCAGAAATCTATCTTGTCAAATAAAGGTTACATTTTCAGAAGATTTATTATTTAATATTGACCACAAGAGAAAGTACTAGAATACAAACTCTCACAAAACTTGTTTTCTTCAAACTACCATTTTTCTCCTTTAGTCACACATGAGAAATGCTTTAAATTCATATTGTAAGCACAAATCAGCTAGTATGGTAAGGACGCAGGTCAACTGCTATTGTGTACAAGGAAGCTTTAATAAAATTGCATTGCTCATTCACTAGTAGGGGTTAATTAGTTAAATCTGCAATCCTACTTAGTAATTTTCACACATGTCACACAGTTCAAGTACACAATACAAAGCAATTACACAGCAGTGGAAATTTGACAAAGAAGAAAAGCAAGATCAAATTTGGTAATGCCCACTTCTTTCTTCTAAAAATAATATAATTTTGGATCAAAACATGGTCTCCTGCCTATTAAATTACTCTGTATTGGAAAACAAAGTATCAGAAGAGAAAGGAGAAAAAGTGACATATCAAGAAGTAGAACTAGCAATTAAGCACATTGCATAACAGCCACTACTGAATTAGATGGTTCCAGAATATTGTAAATCACAGAAAAACATCGTATCAAAACAGTAGAACTATACAGAAATAGAAATATGGAGTAAGAAGGTAAGTGGAGAAACAATTCAATTATTTTTTCTGTCCTAAGCTTTGAAAATTAAAAGTTTAAAAATATTCAATATTTCTTCTTTGGAATAACTATGCAATGTTTTCCAATTATTTGTTTTCAGAAGTCACCTCTGAAACTCAGAGTTTCAAAAACCTAGGCCATTTCATATCAAAGGATAACAAATTCAATGATTATATGCTTTTTATTACCACCCTTTATTTTCTCCATTTCCAAATGCCTACTTTTCCTGGTGGTTTGCCAACATTCCATTAGAATGTACTATTTCAACAGAAAAGTATTCTTTCAGTTTGCAAATTATGAAAGAGAATATTTATAGGTGCACTTTTCTTAGATGGCATGTTTTCTACAAAATTTAGCTTTGAAAGAATTGTTTTATAAGTTTGCATCACTATTTTATATGTATAAATTTCAGTTTGTATGAAAATGATATATTTGAGCAAGAAGAGAATAAAGTATTACTTAGTCTATATTATACAGTAAACTTCTAGCTTCTATTGCATTTAGACAAGGCCACAGGATAAATAATCCAAACCTATTTTTACATATTATTGGAGTAGACTGTGTGGTTTCATTCCACAACAGATATCATTTTTATTTGGTGGAATCTAGTAAACTCCAATATAACTTCATACTATTGGTATGTTAAAATAATAAATAAATAATCTTTCTACTTTGATTATTTATTTAGCATAATTATTGTATCACCAAAGTTCACTGTTGATTTCTTCTTACCTTACTTATATACTTTTTTTATATCTATTTTTTCCCAACAAAGGAATACTAATATGAAAATTTTAAGTAGTCCCTACAATTTCTAGAGATAATCTCAAAAGCCATTATTTTTGATGTTACTCATAGAAATGATTATTTTTAAGCTATTTTAAGTTTCTTTTAATAAGATTGAAAAAATTAACAGGAAATATATTTAAGATGGTAAAATTGGATTGTCTGACTCATAGTTTCACTGTTTCGCTTCCACAATTTTCCCAAAATTTATCAGTTATTCCACAGCTATTTATATTTTCCTTCAGCTAGAATTTTACTAACTGTATTTTTTGAACATGTTTCAATTGACATTGGGAGTAATTCTAAAAGCATGCATGTCCAGAGTGAGAAGCTAGCCTGGGATTAGAACTCTGTTTTAGCTTATATACATCCAGTCAGTAAAGATATACACCCAATAAATGAACTTAAAACATAAGTGAATCCCACATGTTATTCTGAGATTGTCAACAGAACATTCCATGAAGAATGTGACCCAGAAAAAAGCATCTGGTAGAAAATTTTAAAAATGGAAACAAGATGGTAGATTATTAGGTTCAATCATAAAAGTAGATTGATTGATAAGGAAAGAAATAAAAAGGGGTTACATATATAAAAATAGATGTAGAGAGATCGAGTTAGATAAACATAGATTTGGTTACAGATGTAAATATAGATGCAAAGATTTAGAAATAGATTTAGAATAATGTATAGGTATAAATATATGGATACCAGTACAAGAACAACTTTTTACCACATCTCCATTTTCCATGGAGGGAAAAAAAACTATTTTTGAGCATTGGTGAACTTGGGAGAAGAATCTGGCATGCTTACCTGACCTTCTCCTCGTTTTTTCTTTCTGGATCCTGTCTTTGCATAAAAAAGCACAAGTTCCCCTTAGTTATTTTCTTTGTGTTAAGAGTGGTGATCCTGCCAGGGAGACATAAATGAACAAGAAACTCAGTGAATAAATGGGTCATATTATGAATATTATAAACCATGTATCCCAATCCAGTCATGATCATGAATAAAGCTAGTAGTTTGACTTTTATTTTTGGAGCAGCTGACACTCATCTTGTTTTGAACTAAGCTAGGTTAGAGGGGTTATATTTACTGGCTCCATGAAATAATGATTTTGCATCCCTGTAGTACGTAAATACATGGTTTTCTCAGAAACAAAATAGAAACACATTTTCTGTCAGTTTGCATAATAAACAATGCTTCATATTCTATGTAGGTGTTCTTACAAAGACAAATGGCCCACTGGAAAAGGAGTTAGCAATTTAATTAGGAAATAGCACATCTTTTTTTTTTTTTTTTTCCAGACAGAGTCTGTGTTGCCCGGGCTAGAGTGCCATGGCGCCAGCCTAGCTCACAGCAACCTCAAACTCCTGGGCTCAAGCAATCCTTCTGCCTCAGCCTCCCGAGTAGCTGGGACTACAGGCATGCACCACCATGCCCAGCTAATTTTTTCTATATATTTTTAGCTGTCCAATTAATTTCTTTCTATTTTTAGTAGAGACAGGGTCTCGCTCTTGCTCAGGCTGGTTTTGAACTCCTGAGCTCAAACAGTCCACCCGCCTCGGCCTCCCAGAGTGCTAGGATTACAGGCGTGAGCCACAGCTCCCGGCTCACATCTTTTATTTTTATCTCTGAGGGTACAAAGGCATCCTCATCTAACTGCTGATTGGGAATTTTCATTTATTTTTTCATGACACACAGCTAAGTACTAGGGAAGAGAATACCCCCAATCTGAGACTGATCAATTCAAACTCTATCCTGTATAACTAAAACCATAAATAAAGTTTACTTCTCTCATTAACAGAACATTCTATATTCCATCTAAACTCTGATTTTTAAAAAATAAAAATTCAAAGAAAAAAAGGACTGATAAAATGTGCAAGGCACTCATATTTGGGGACTCACAGAAGTACAAGGCGAGATCCCTACATTCTAAGGGTTGAGAAAATTTAAAACAAAAATAATGATATGGATATATAATGACATATGTAAAGAAAGTTCATTGGTTGAACAGGGTGAGACTAGATTATTCTCTCTCTAGAAAAATTGAGGCAGGATCTTGAAAGATAAGATTTCAAAGGCATCCGAAGAAAAGCACAGAAAATAGTAACAGAAAAGCTGTAGGTTAGGTTCATTAATGTTAATACTTTTGTAACAAGTACGACTGAAAGATTATATTGGAATGTTATACTGGAAAGGCTAGTTGAAGTTTTCTGACCCCACCAAGTCCTCTCTTATATCATGCAGCTGACATACCATAAAGTAGATGTCTAAGTTCTTCTCACACAAAAGTTTAAAGAAAGAACCATCTAAACTCTTCTAAACTGGTTCTTGTAATGCTATTCTTTCCAACTGGTTCCCATTCTTGTTATCCAAACTATGTGACCTAGGACCAATTTATGACCTCATTCTGTCTCGTGGAACTCACACTCCATGCACCTCCCATCACATGGACTATGCACATTTGTTAAACGATTTTTTCCAGGCTTGACTTTCTTTGGTAAAGTGCCTCATGAAGGGTATGTCTACTTTTCTCCTCACCCAAATTGCTTCTCACTGCCTCTCTCTCTCTCTCTGTGCTTCAAGTACATTGACTATTTGCTTTGGTTTCTGTTTATTTTTGGTCACTTAAGACAAAAGGCCTTTGTCAAAACTGGAGGTTAACTTTTGCTTATTACTGGGTCCTCAGAGCAAACTAAATCAATAAATATATAAGAGGTATGTGATATATTGGATCGAACCACAGAAGATTCAATTTAATGACTTGCAGATCAAGTCCAGTTAAAAACTATTTTGGAAAAGACTTTAATTATATTCTGTAATCAGTGAAGAAAAATAAAATTTTATTCAAGCAGATAGATATTTTAAAATTTCGAAGACTGAAAATTCCTATGGAACTACAAAATACCCAGAATAGTGAATAAGAAAAAAGAATAAAGCTAGAGGCATCACACTTCTAGATTTCAAATTATATTACTAAGTTACAATACTCAAAAAAGTATTTGGTACTGGCACAAGAACAGATGGAACAGGATATAGAACCCAGAAATAAACACACACATACACAGCCAACTAATCTTTGACAAAGGCTCCAAGAATACACAATGGGAAAAAGATATCTATAAATAGGGTTGAAAAAACTAAATATTCACATGTACTAAAAGCAGACCTACCATTTGATCCAGCAATCCCAGTACTGGGTATTTACCCAAAGGAAAAAAAAATCATTTTATCAAAAAGACACCTGCATTCAAATATTTGTTGCAGCACAATTCACAATTGCAAAGATGTGGAATCAATACAAGTGTCTATCAATACATGAGTGGATTAATAAAATGTGGTATATGTATATCATGGAGTACTACTCAGCCATAAAAAATGAATTAATACCTTTTGCAACAATCTGGATGGAACTGGAGACCATCCTCCTAAGAGAAGTATCGAAAGAGTGGAAAAACAAACACCACTTTTACTCACTATTAAATTGGAACCAGCCAATCATCACTGATGTGCACAGGAGGAAGTAAAACTCAAGAGAAATTAAACAGGTGGGGGCGGGGGGAAATGAGGGGATAGATGGAATCATCCCTAATGGGTACAATGTGCGCTATCCAGTTGATGGGCACAATTATAACTTTGACTCGAGCATCATGAAAACAATCCATGTAACTAAAACATTTGTAACCCCATAAGATTCTGAAATAAAAAATAAATAAGTAAATAAAGTTCAAAAAATAAAAACATAAAAAAATAAAGGGACCAATTCCTCACAAACATGCAACCTATGAAATCTCAACCAAAGTGAAAGAATCAACATACTCCTATAATTATTAAAGATATTGAATTCATAATAAGAGAGGACATGATGGAAAAAGCCTCAGGTTCAGATGGTCTAACTAGAGAACATTTTACCAATTATTGACATTATTATCATATTTAACCAATCTGACTGACACAGTTATTTTTCACATCAATATATTATTTGTAAACAATCATCCTGATTTTTTAATATTTGTATGCAAACTTGTATTCTTTGTTTTCTATTGTTACATTTTTATGAAAAAATATATTTTATTTCCTAAATTGTTTTGGGGGACAAATACAATATTATGAAATAAAATTTTATTTAGATTCATATTTTTGGTGAGTGCAAAATTTTCCCCGCTAGTTTGTTTCCCCTAGAAATGGTACTTGAGTTTTGAAGACTGTGAACTTTGGGATGTCTGAGAAAATCTCTCTGTTGAATTAACTATCCAAAAGACAGAGTGATTAGGCACCGAAATTTCACTTCAGATCCTCAAATGGGTTTAAAACCTCAAATGCCTAGAAAGGACAAAGTTGTTAGGTAAATTGATGAAACAAGCTTAGGAACATTCATATGTCATGTATAAAAGAAATGTTTGCATTTCAAAAACAAGAATCTACACAGAAATATTTTTCTCTCATTTTTTTTCTTAAAGTAGTCTTTCCATGCATCTTTAATATTTGCACTTTTGACATAGCCATGAGTGCATAGAAGTATCTCCATTTAAGAATGGAGTACAGACCCTAGGACAAATACAGACCCTAGGACAAATACCAACTGATAGTTTCCCTCAGGGCTGGGGAAAAAGGTTGGGAGAGACACTAATGTGGTGGAGGCAGACTCAGCTCTAGCTGATTGTTGCGTTGAGGAAATGTGGGACAAGGTGTGGCCAAATCCTACTATTATTCAGGAGAAACTAGAGCCACAAATTTTTAAAATGAAACACACAATATGAAAATTTGTGTGAGCCAAAGCAAGCCTGTCTGTTACCTGTACATTGTCATAAGCCCACCTATGACTTCTACAGGAGGCATCCATCTATTGAATTCTGGAAATTAATGCTGTGGAAGAGAAGTCTAACACTACCCCAACTTTCCCTTAAATCATTCGTGGTTAATACATTTTCCCTGTCAAGATATTTGTAGAGTTTAAAAATTCTAAATGTTTGGATGTCTAGGTTTGGATCCCTTTATTCTTTTTCCACTGCACACTGTGAGCTTTTTTTACTTAAAAATTTGTCTTTAACTCTAGAACTTTTTTTTTTACTGTACTATTGATTTTTAATTGTGTTCAGTCTTTCTTCTTTTCTGCCTTGTGCTGTGTTACCCTGTGACAGGGCAGCCCTGAGTTCCAACCCAAAGTCCCCTAATAACTTCAGTCTCCCTCCTGTGGCACACAGGTTCTTGGCACGCTGGCACAGTGCTGCTTGGGGACAGGGGAGGCAGCGGCACAGGAAATGCAGAACTGTCTTTTGTGCCCTCTTTAGTGCCTCTTTCCTTGACATAATGTTAAAATAAGGTATTGTGATTGATAACCTGATTTTTGGTTCTTTTGAAGGTTCCTCCTTGCATGGTTGTTGAATTTGGTGGTTTTGTAAAGGGACAATTGCTGGAGGTTTCTATTTGGCCATGTTGATCTGTCCCTTGCCCACATCATTTTCTGGTATAATTATGGCCCCATTTTAAGGTACCAAGAAACTCTCTGAGTAGACCATTCTGCCCATGGAAAAGAAGCTATGAAGAGATCCTAGCCACAGGTATATAGGATGATACCATGGAGCACCCCTCACTTTACCTCAGTGTTCCCCAGTTCTCAATCTGAAAGTTTATCTTTTCAGAGAACAGTACCAGCTTCCAGTTTAGATAACATGTACTATGGCATACCTCGAAGAAAGGATCCTTTTTGTGATTATTTAGTACACTTTATAATTTATTTATTTGAATGTTGGCTTGCTTTTCAATTTTTTTGTTCTATTTTCAAAGAACTAAAAGCGTGATTCAGTTTATTTACATCAAAATTTTATTTATAGTGTCATGCACATAATAAATCATTGACAAGTAAATTGGGTTGAGTCGATTTGACTAGAGTAACAAACAAAATTATTTAGAGGCTATGGTAATTTGTGCCATTATCTTAGTGCATATACACTGGTTTTATAAATTGTTGCTCAAATTTTAAGAAAATACTTCAAGTGCATAAACATCTATCTAGGTAATTGCATATGTTTTCACTTCAAGTGACAGAGTCTGTTTCATTTTAAACAAGCAAAGATGTGCCATTTACCAACTAATAACCCCAAGGGTGTAGGATTAGATGACCAAAAACATAATGGATTATGAAGTTGGGAAGAAAAAAATTCTCACTAAGTAATACATCTTCCTTTCCCAAGTGTAAATGGTACTTATAGAATTAGTAAATTCTAATAAAATCAGTAAGTTCTTTCCTTTTTGTTGTCATTCATGATGCTAATAGATACATGTACTTCTGAAAAACAATAAAAAAATAACTAATATGATTGAATTCCCACATATAAAAAAATGCTATTTATTCATGGTCACAATTAACAAATATTTACTTTTAAAATTGCAACAAATATGAGTAGCTAAGTTAATGTACACTTAACATCCTTTAATTTCACTGAATGGAGGTTGTCTTTTTAATCTTATCCCATCTCCTCTACACACTGTTACTCTAGAAACAGGTTATATTTTGCCTCTGGGAGTAGTTTCATGATAAAAATACTGGACAATAAAGGCAAAGTGCCCCTATATTAATTAGATTATGTGGCTTAGCTAAAATGCTCTGCACCTGGTTGTTCCTCAAATACCTTCAGGCAAAAAGACATTAAGCAAATCCCACTTTAATAGCATTCAAATGTTATTCTATCAGTATTATGTAAACAGTGAACTGAAACCACCAAAGTGGTCTAGCACAGTAGAGCAATTAAAAGGTTAGTCTTACACGCATTATGTTGCTATAAAATAATGCCTCATTTTGGCATTGGGGGTACATTAAAATTTATTTATATCTTTATAATGACACATCTTGTTTTCTAAACCTAAGGTTGCATTTCACAGAACTTAGTGTTACCATGCTCTTATTCACTGTCTTTTTATTTATTCATCATTATATCCCTAGGAAAGATTACAATATATGAAATACCACAACGCTGAATTGCTTTACTTCCAATGATGCCACTGACTGTTCCAAGATGCCTGTTCCACACTAGAAACAGTGTTCCTCCTCTTGACTCCTTAATTATTTAACGCATTTTATTGAAAATGTATCCCACATCTTTATCATAATTTTAAAAGTCATTGAGCTCATTGTTCAGCTTCTTCTATAATATGTCTCTAGTGTGCAGTTTTCTTTTATAAATATAAAAGTTGGTAAGTTCTATGTGTGAGATGATCCAAGAATGAAACTTAACTGCTATATCAGTATAAAAACACATCAGGAACATCAAAGAATAGGGGAAACACATTTAGATCATATACTTGCCATGATAATTTGAATTCCAACATGGAAAATAAATTCATGAACCTAAAAATGTAAAGAACAAAAATATAATGTAGAAATAATTTTGGACAAATACCTCCACAAATAAATGAAAATTAAGCACTCTGCCAGAATCACAGGGGTGAAGCCACAGCTTGGATTCAGTTATGTTCCTTTGGTCTGTGGGCCTACCAATCTTTGCTTTTTCCCTGGAAATTCTAGTGTGACCTGCAAAATGCTTTGCAATATGAACTAATATAGATTTTTTTAAAAATTGCCGTACAATATTTTGCCAGCCCACATATTTAGGGCTGCTTCTATTAAGTAAACTCCTTTGCTGAATTAGAAGAAGATGCCCCCTCTGGGAAGATGAATTGGAAAAGGCATAGCTTTCCCCAGGGACAATGAAATCTTGCTTAAGGAGGCTTGTTTAGAGGAGTCACCACCAGTTTTCAATTCCAACACACTCCTTTGGCTTGGCTCTATGCAGGTTACAACTTAACTATACATAGTTGACCTGTATACATATTTTTTTAAATTCACTTTCTTCACAAAGTAGTGAGAGTAAAAGCTTAGTGAAGTACAAGAGTGCTGTATTAGGCAAATGCTCTCATCATTATATTTGTTTCTTTCTTACCTTCTGTTTTCTTTAAACTGTGATCCAGATATATATTTTCATCTTTGTGCATTTGAACTAATGGTCAGTTCCATGAGAAGTTGACAGCATATTATGAAAGTTAGTATTTACAACCATTTTTACAAGTGTGCTACCAATAAGTGTTTTTATAAATTGTCATGAAAAATTTTGGACAATCTCAATGATCATGCATGAGAAAAATAAAACATTGGTTAAATTTTTCAATACCTCAATGGCAAATTATCTCACTATTATCAATCCAGGAAGCAAATATATTTCCTTTTAAACCAGCCAAAATTACAGAAGCCTAAGGGTAGATTTCAGCAGTTAAAATTCCTTGTAAAAATATTTTAATATTGCTTTCTAATTTTTCTCTACAGGAGATTCTTATGTCTTTCCAAGGTCTATCATTTTGCCTAAATAAAATAGAAGACAGATAACCCTGGAATTTTCAAGCCTTTAAGGAAATTAAGACTCCATCATGATTAATTTAAACTTTTAGCTGTGTCCCACAGATTTCAATAAGTTTTATCTCCTTTATCATTTAGTTCAAAGAATCTTTTGATTTCCATCTTAATTTCCTCCTCAACCCAATAATTGATCAGCAGAAGGTTGTTTAGTTTCCATGAGTTTGTGTAGAGATGAGAGTTTCTGCTGAAGTTAATTTCTAATTTTATTTCACTGTGGTCTGAGAAGATGCATGGTATAATTTCTACTTTTTTAAATTTGTTGAGATGTGCTTTGTTGCCTAGGATATGATCAGTCTTAGAGAATGTCCCATGAGCTGATGAGAAAAATGTATATTCAGTGGGTTTCAGGTAGAATGTTCTATAAAAGTCAGTCAGTCCCATTTGTTCTAGAGTTCTGCTTAAGTCCATTGTTTCTTTGCTTATTTTCTGTTTAGAGGATCTATCCTGTTCTGTCAGAGGGTGTTGAAGTCCCCCGCTATTACAGTGCTGCTGTTTATTATTTTGTTTAGATCAAGTAAGATTTGCTTTTTGAATCTGGGTGCAACTGAGTGAGGTGAGTAAATATTTAGAATTGTTATGTCTTCTTGTTGAATTGTACCCTTCGCCATTATATAGTGACCATCTTTGTCTTTCATTACTTTTGTTGATTTGAAGACTAAGTTATCTGAAATCAGAACTACTACACCAGCTTCCTTTTGGTTTCCATTTGCATGGAATATTGTTTTCCATTCCTTCACCTTGAGTTTGAATGCATTCTTGTGGGTTAGATGTGTTTCCTGAAGACAACAGACACTTGGCTTGTGTATGTTTATCCATTCGGCCAGCCTATGTCTCTTTAGTGGGCAGTTCAAGCCATTCACATTAATTAAAAGAATTTATCAATCCCCCACTTATCAGTAGGGCAGATTTCTGTTCATCCTGTTGAGTTGAACTTTGTTGCTTTGTTTTCTCTCTCGAGCCATTGTGGTATCTGGCCTTTGACCTTTAACTTTTGGATGATTTTATACTGATGAGTATCTATTGTGCTGATCCGTGTGTAACGCTGTTCTGAGTACTTCCTGGAGGGCAGGTCTTGCCTTGATGAATTTCCTCATGATACAGCACCTCCTGTATTATCCTGGATAGAGCTGGAGCCCATTCTACTAAGTGAAGTATCACAAGAAGGGAAAAACAAGCACCACACTTATTTACCATCAAATTAGTATTAAGTGATCAACACTTATGTGCACATATAGTAATAACATTGATCGGCTGTCAGGCAGGTGTGGGGGGGGAGGAGGAAATGGGTATATTCACACCTAATGTGTGCAGTGCACATCATCTGGGGGATGGACACAGTTGGCTGACTTGGATGGGGCAAAGGCAATATATGTAACCTAAACATTTGTACTCTTGTAATATACTGAAATAAAAAGAATTAAACTCTACCCTCAGGTTATTGAAACACTTTATACCACACTTTTCATCTTTAAAATGGATTGAATATCACAACCATTACATAAGGTTGTAATTGCCAAATGGCTTTCAAATGCTAAGCTCTTATAACTGTATCTGGCACTAAATAATATATACTCAATAAATATTGTCACGATTAACATCCTTGTATTCACAAAAAAACATAAAACTCATAAAACTTGATAAGATTTTTGTTGATGTAATAAGCAGCAAATTTATGATAAAGTCTAAAATCTATCTGAGCTCATCTGGGTCTGATATTTTTTACAATTTTCTCTTAGAAATTTGAATGAATGGCAAAGCAGAAGAATAAATTCCATAACTACAGATTTAGTTCAGCATAAGCAATATAGACATACCGAACATTTAGAGGGAAAAGTCAGTAAAAGAAGGAAAAAATAAAAGTAAATGATGATAAGTGGGCATCTGGAAGAGAAAAATATTATGTTGTTATTATTAGATTCCTTTTAAAAATATCAGGTTTGTGTGCTGCCTTCTCAGAGCCTGCACACTTCAAGTGTTAAGAGGAGGAGTTGTTAGTGCTAAAGTAATTATAACAAGGGTGTAAGTTTCTGTAGGTGGGAGACAAATTATTCTAAAGAGATACTTATTTTAGTCTTCAATAATATTTTATTGAATTTAAGGATTTTCACAAGACTAAATGTGAAGCATAGTATTGAAAAAAGAAAAATGCACTTCATATTTTCACAATGGTGAATTTTTTAAGTGAAACATATTAGAAGACTAAACTTACCTGTGAGACATTTTCCAGTCAGGCCTTGGACCCCTTGCAAAAGACTTAATTTCAGCATTTGCCTTTGGTTATTTATTTGCCTCATATCTTTATTGTCATAAAATATTAGTAGGAATATTCTATAGCCTTTAAAGTTTTAAACTATATAAATAACATTCACAGGGAATAATCTTTTTTTAAAAAACAGGAATGTTAAGTCCTACACCCTGATAAATATTTGCCTCTGCTCAATGTTATTTCTGCAATTTTTAAACTTGTGTGAGTGCCCCATTAGTTTCATTCCCAGAAAAAGAACTGTAGTACTACGATTTGAAATGTATTATTCTGGTGACAGGTACACTGAAAGCCCTGACTTCAGCACGACACAATTCATCCAAATAGCAAAAACCACTTGTACATCATAAATTTTTTGAAATTTAAGAAAAAAGTTTTATCAGTTTCTCACATCTGAAGAGATTTATACCAGCAGCTAGTATCTAGATTTTATGTGAGGGAACCATTTTTAAAACAATTTCAAATGCTTCTGTTTTGCTAATAGTATTACTCATTGAAATTTACCCTATGTCACGGTTATTTAGAAATTGGGTTTTTCAAACTTTCATACATGCACTTTTGAAAAATGGATTGATCTTGAAGTGCTAGAGGAAAAATCACTAGCAGGTATTTGCTAGGTAACTCCAAGTATAAAAGAAACCAGTTATATAAGTTTGTAAACGTATTGATATTTTCTTTCTCATTTAAATCTAATCCACTAGAACGTAAGCCTAGAACAGAGCCTGACACATAAGAGTTCAATAAATACTAATATGATCAATGAATAAAAGTGATTCCACAAGCTGAGGCTCTTTATTCAGGAGTACCTTCAAGTGTTAATGAGGTTTAATTAAAATGCTCAGGCTCAAATGTCCATGTTTTCTTCCTTCTATTCACAGCCATTCTCCTATTCCACTGGCATATCAATAAATGGAAACACTAATATAATACCAGCCAGTATGCTAAGAATTTTCCATACATTAACTCATTTAATCCCCTCAGTAATTTAATGAGGTAGATGTCCTATTTACCCTTATTGAGTCAGATTAAGGACCTAAAGCACCAGGAAGATGACTGATCTGCCCTGAGTCACATGGCTGGTGGACAATGAGTCAGGACCACAACACAGAATAGAGTGTGGTCTGGGAAAACTAGGTTCCACTCTTAATAACACACTTAATTCTATTATGAATCTAAAATTTCGATTGCCCAAAATTGAAGTTCAGAGACACATATTTAAAGCAATAGGTAAAAAAACCACAACTTAAGAATTCAGGTGTTGATATTTCCCAAGTGTTTGAGACTCAAAAATTTCACACCAAGGAAGAGGTTGTGGCTTTAAAGTACTGAGTGACTGTACTTAGGTCACATGGTAATTCATCCTTGGGATCCCAAATTATTGCATAACTCCAGAGAGATGTAGGAGATGAGGCAATAGGACAGTATTTACATGCTCAAGGGGGCTAACATGAGACCTATCCAAAATGAGGAGGGGGCAGGGCCCAGGATTGATTTCCCAGTAATGCTCTGCTCTGGCACTTGATTTCCTTACCTGATCCCAAATCTTGTACATGAGGAATAACAGGAGGGCTCATAAATGAAGAAAACCTCCTTGACTTAATAGTGATGGGAGAAATGAGGACATATTTGGCTGGAAAATTTTTTTGAATTTTTGTGCTCTCAATCAGAGTTGTACAAACCCAGGGACATCAATAACCTTGTACAGAGTTGATCCCTGGAGTCTCCTCTGACATTGAACATGAGAGAATGCAACTCCCTAGAAATAAACAAAACCAAGCCCTATGCCACTCACTTAATGTCAGGGCAAATGAAAGTCATGAATGGGCTGGCACCTTATAGATACAGAGAACAAAAGTAACCCAGAGCTTAACTTCTGGGACCACGAATTACTTTCTGGTGTGTAAGGAACTCACATTCCTGGAAGCAGCCTCTGTGGTGGGTTTGGACACTTGAACCGTCTCCAGAATTTGCGGGTTTAAAGCAGGGGCTGTATCTGTTGAGTGGTGGTATTGCTGTTGTAACAAATTACCACAAATGCAGCAGCTTAAAATGACATGAATTTAATATCTTCAAGTGCTTGAGGTCAGAAGTCTAAAGTGGGTTGGTGGGCCGGTGTTTCTTCTGGAAACTCTAGGAAAGAATCCATTTCCTGTTTCTGAAGGCTGCATGTATTCAATGACTCGTGGTCTTTTTCCTCTACCTTTAAAGACAGCAACAGCATTTGGAATTCTCACATTGAATCATTCTGACCTTTACTTCTCTTATAACATCTTCTTCTCTGCTTCTAATTCTCCTGCCTCCACCTCATAAAGACCTTTATGGATATATTGGGTCCATTTATGCAATGCAAGATAATCTCCCCATGTCAAGATTCTTAATTACATTTACAAAGTCTTTTTTGCCATTAAGGCAACATATCCATATGTTGTGAAGATTCTTAGAGGGATATCTTTGGGCAGGATTGGGGGGAAGCATTATTCTACCCACCACAGAAGGCCATAATAGGGGAGGAGACTACAGTTTTTGAGGACTATTTTTGAAAAATTCCATTATCCATGAAAGCCTGAGCTAAAAGTAGCCTATTGTTTTCCTGTGGTCACAAAGAAATGTTTGCATTTTATTAGAGGCCAAGGGACAGTTCAGGGGCGTGTGGCAGCTGCCACCTCACCACTGCCTTGAGAAACAAGATCTGTTTTTCTCCTCTATTGGAGGAGTCTGGAGATAGGCTAATTACTACTCATGTTTAGGGCATGGGGCAGTTACTCAGTGTGGGAAGGAATTAGGGCTGAAAATGACAGGAGGTGGTAATTTCCTTCTTACTCTGCTTTAGGTAATTTACATTTGTCACAGGATAATTTACCAAGCTGTTGATTGCTGTCTCCGACTCACTGCCAGAGGAGACTCCAAGGGGAAAAAAGCTAATTTTGCCCTTTTCTCTTATAAGAAGTGTTGGGCTTTTGGTCTCAGGGATTGTTGTAAGTGGCTTTTATGTTTTATGTTCCAGAAAAAGTTATTAAACACTTCTTATACGTTTTGATCCAGCCTCTCATGTGAAAGAGAATGCAGCTGGATATTCTGGAAAGGGAGGAGATGAAGCCTGGCATGGGATATTGGTGTGTTGTCCAAGGTCAGTAGTGCAGGACCTTGAGAAAAGGAAAGTGGGGATTTCCTCCAGAATTGCTGTGGAAGTGCCCCAGGAGGCAGCTGGAATTCTGACAGAGTCAGCCGATGTTCTTGCCAGAGGGACTAAACACCAAATACATTTACGTCTCCTAGACTCCCCTAGAAGTTGCTACGAAGCCCTTCATTGTGAGAAATTATTTGGATGTTAGTGACAAAAACACACAATTCACCAGAATTAAACAATAAATGTGATTGCATTGACTCATGCAATTGACAAGTCCGGATGGGAGCTGCAATCAGGTGGCTGGGTTGACAGCTTACTCTCACAGGTGATGGAAAGGGAGTCAGATTGGAATCTTGAAAGCCTGAGATGCAACAAGCAGGCTGCCAGTCTTCCTTTCCCCTACCCTTTTGGTAATATCATAATCCATTCATGTATTGATGGGCACTTGGGTTGTTTCCACACCTTTGCAATTGTGAATTGTGCCACTTGACTGCAGATGTCTTTTTTATAGAATGTCTTCTTTTTTCCTTTGGGTAGATACCCAGTAGTGGGATTGCTGGATCAATGGTAATTCTACTTCTAGATCTTTGAGGTATCTCCAAACTATTTTCCATAGAGGTTGTACTAGTTTGCAGTGTCACCAGCAGTGTCTGAGTGTTCCTAACTCTCCACATCCATGACAACATTTGTTGTTTTGGGACTTTTTGATAAAAGCCATTCTCACTGAGGTTCTGATTTGCGTTTCTCTGATGATTAGAGATGTGGAGCATTTTTTCATGTATTTGTTGTCCATTAGTCTGTCTTCTTTTGAAAAGTTTCTGTTCATGTCCTTTGCCCACTTTTTAATGGGGTTGTTTGACTTTTTCTTGCTGATTTTCCTGACTTCTATATAGATTCTATTAATAGTTATCAGCCCTTTATTGGATGTTTAGCATGCAAATATTTTCTCTCATTCATAAGCTATCTATTTGCTTGAATGATAGTTTTCCTGGCTGTGCAGAAGCTTTTTAAT
This sequence comes from Indri indri, assembly GCA_004363605.1. NCBI lineage: Eukaryota > Metazoa > Chordata > Mammalia > Primates > Indriidae > Indri > Indri indri. Next base: position 40,169 of record RJWJ010011251.1, read on the forward strand.
TTTGATTAGGTTTGGCTGCTTTTTGGCCTTTTCTAGATTAGGCAGACTCCATATTGACACACCTGGATGATGGTTGTTCCATCTGGTTCATGAATTCTGAGAGCTCAGCTCTTCCCCACGTGTGTTCCTTTTTATGGTTTGGAGATCACAAGCCGGTCTCCAGACTTTCTCCCAGGTCATGAGGGGCAGAGCCTGACCCCAGCTCTCTCTGTCATATCTCAATACAGCCAAGTTCTTTCCCAGAACCCAATTTCCTATAGATCTTTGAAACCATTTTGCTTAGAAAAGTAGGAGTAAGGAGTGAAGTGGAAAATTAGAAAACTCTCTATTTTTAAACTTATATGGAAATATAAATTGGGAATAGTTATTTGTTAAATTCTATTAAAATATAAAATATACTGTTCAATTTTAAGAGTGCAATAGCCCATACAAATAAAGATACACATACAATGTTATCTATTATAGCATCGTTTATAATAGAATAATGTAAAAATTAGTTGAATATCTATTGGCATAACCATACAGTAAAATGCTATAGAATTATTAAATACAATGTACTCACAGTTGAGTTTTCTGTGATATAATTTTTCAATAAACATAAAAGACTGCAGATTAAACTATATGGCATTATTCTATTTCTTTAAAAAAAAAAAAACCCTTATGTGTTTTGTGTGGCTATATGTAAATACAGAAAATATCTATATGAACAGAGAGAAAGAGATGTCTGCATGGATTTAAAATAAAGATAATTATACCCACCAAATGTTTAATAATGGTCACTAATAAAAATAAATTTATTTGGATTTTACTTAAATTTTACTTAATTAAAAATTAATAGTGGACTTATGGGTGATTTTTTTTATTGTCATTTGATGAGAAAAAATGGTACCCGAATTTAGAGCATAACCCTCATATCTGAACCACAGCAACCTAAGCATGGACATAGTGCTGCTAAAAATAATAAATCACATCTCCCTGGAAGCCTCTCTTGTGTGAGAATCTATGGGAGGCAGCAGGTATCTGTGTGTGTGTATTCAGTATACATACACTAGGAAGAAGATTTATCTTTGACTGAGTGCTATCTTCTAGCTTCTTCTTCTTTCATTTTGTCTGATTTTGCTGTTTTTTTCTCCCAAGGCTGTACATGGGACTTGGACGACAGCTACTGCTGTTCACTATGAGATATTTGATGTGTTCCCTGGTCTGCCAACATTGCCCCCAAGTCCCCATGGATGTCCCCCTGACCCTAATCCAAGCACTACCATTCTATTCCTGATCCTGAGAAACTTCCAGAATTACAAAGTTGGTGCTTTGCTATCTGGAGTTCTTGATGCCACCCTTATTCTATGTCCTGGGCTATAAGTGAGGAAAATGTTTATTTTCTCTTTTATGTTACATTCTTCTAGAATAGGTGCCAAACTTTAATGTTCTGAGGTTTTACAGATACTTACCTACAGCCTGTTCTTTCTCTATATTTTAAACATGAGCCCATGTGAGTGCTGAACTGGGTAAAGTTGTCCCACAAACGATAGAATATACTCAGAACAACCATTCTTTCCCTTGGAATAACTTCTCCCAGAAGTCTCTTTGATTTCTCATGCAAAAGATATTAATAACAAAAAAAATCCACTAATATTATGGAAGAATTATTAGGTGTCAGGCATCGTTACAAGTGCTTTACATATATTCACTCATTTAATCCTCTTGACACCTTGAGGTTTGTAGTATAATGTATCATTTTAGTTGTGTTGAAAATGTGTAATATGTTTCGCCCAACTCTATAGAACTATTTTAATACACACTTTATTAATATTTCTAAGCTTTGTCCTCAAAACTCCTTTTTTAAAATTTAAAGCTATCCACCAAGTTGAGTCAAAATACCAGTTATTTTATCTACCAAAGGTTTGCAATGAAAACTGTAGTCATTTCAAAACAAAACACTATTTTGATATACAATGTATACAATAAGGTATGTTAAATTCATAACGTAAGAAAAAAGACAAATGTAGAAGACCATGCAAAAACAGTCTGAGTAAAGTATAAATTGAAGTGGGAGTTGCTTATGAAGAGGCATACTGCCAAGTTCTCTCCTGTGATCTGTGAAGTCAACCTCATGATTTTCAGTTACTCATACCTATTCTTTGTTTCCTACATCCAATTCACTGTCTAAACCCTAATTTACTCCCACTGTTATCCACTCCTTCTGCTCTATTAATTTCAAAGCTGCTGTAAGTGTCCAAGGACACTTAAGTTGGCTTTGTTCCAAAAATGTCTTTTTCCTTCCTATGGAAAAAAATGTCTCTTATTCTTTCAATCTATTTCAGTTTATTTCTGGCTCCCAATGAACTAGTAATACCTAAGAACTTAAAAAAAAAAAAACAATTAAAAGTACTCTAATATCTTTTCTTTGAATATAACTTCTACCTCTTTCATTACTGCATTCTAACTTGCCAGGATCTTATCTTCCTTTAATTCATTTACTCCTTTCATCAACTTTGGTAAATTTTTTTCTGCTCAATTTTAATTCTAAAGCCAAACACATCAATAACGGACTTTCAGTAACAATAAAGTCCCTATTTCCTTTTATTGACTTATTTTTTGTTTACCTAGCTAATGGATTTTACATATATTAATTGAATTTTAATTATAATAGTTTAAGTATTTGTTGAGATTATACAGAGAATCAATATGCAGTGCCTATCCTTGATAAAGTCAAAAGACACATTCAAAAACAAACTTGTTGAAATTATTACTATAGAACATCCTATGTTTCATGATAATTATATGTACTAAATGTTTTTGAATTACAGTAGATTGAATTATCTGTTTTTCTTCTACCAGAATCAGGGAAAGCCTCATAGAATAGGGACCATCTGGTCTTAGATTGGAGGAATAAGTAAAAATCCATCAGGTTACAAAAAAATGTGCAAAGGAATTGGAAGAAAATGAAACTAGAAACTAGATAACAAAAATGAAATCATAGAAAAACAACACAAATAAACTCATGGACTCTTGAGAGAAGGGCTCAGAGATTAAAGCACATTAACTGCCAAGCTAATGAGTATGTATATTATCTAGCAAGAAATGGGAATCATAAAGGTTTTAAATGCAGGCTGTGTCTGTACTCTTGACGATTTTTAACCACAGCAGCCGCTACTGAATAGCTGTGTGTCATAAAGAAGCACATGGATGCTGGAAAAAGATTAAACATTTTTCTATATCAATGACCCCTATCGAACTATCTGAAATTCACTCTACTCTTTTCAATTAAAACCTTGAGGTCTATAGGAAAGAATAACATATTAACTTATCCACAGCTAATGACATGAATTAATAAATCAGAATAGATATTTGGGAAAAAAGACTTGAATGAAAAGAACATAAAAGACATTATTTTCAGTGAAAAGAAAAAAACATATATATAATAGAAAATGTTATAATACTTAGATGAGCATGTAGAAGGAGGTAGCATACTTGTGTCCAGGCCAGGAACACTGGCTTTAGGCAACTGGAAATAGTGCACTTATCTGAAGTAATGAACAATGTCTCAGTCATTGTCTCAAGAGAAAAACAATGGTACACTTAAAAGGGTATAAAAAATAATTGAATAAAAGGGATATGAACTGCTATGGTTTGAATGTTTTTGTCCTCTTCAGAATTCATGTTGAAACCTAATTCTCAATGCAACAGCACTGGGAGATGTGGCCTTTGGAAGGTGAATAAGTCATGAGGGCTCCACCCTCATGAATGGGATTAAGAGCCCTTATGAAAGGGCTTGACTGAGAGAGTTGGCTTCTGACACAGTGTTTCTCTCCCCCCAAGGATGCAATATCAAGGTACCATCTTGGAGGCAGAGACCAGACTGTCACTAGACACTGAACTCGCTGACACCTTGATTTTAAACTTTCCAGCTTCCGGAACTGTGATAAATAAATTTGTCAACTACCCAGTCTCAAGTATTCTGTTATAGCAGCACAAAATGAACTAATGCATGAACCTAGATGTTAAAGGAATAAATAGCAAGTGAAGAAAATCAATGACAGCTGGAGGAATGATGTTGCTAGAGCTCAGAGAGAGCTAGAGCCCTGGGAGAGGGGCTGCAGCAGGACCTGGAGCTGGGGAATGCACCCACAGTGGTGCAGCAGGGAGGGAGCTGGGCAGTGGAGTGAGTGTAAATACGTGGTCTCTTTCCCTTCCCACATTCTGATCTCCTGCCCATGTTTCCCGCTGGCAAAATCCATTCAAGAATTGAGAACCAGAGAAGCTGGGTGACCAGTCTACAGAGGTCAACTTTCAGGAACATGAATCGAGGCAGAGAAGATCAGGGGGAAGAACTGGCGAGGCAAAAGGAGAAGCAGCAGCAAAAAGAGGAGAAAAAGAGCATAGTGAGAGTGGGGTCAGGAAGAAAGGGTGAGGGGTACCACAAACAAGTCTTGATAACTGTGGGCACTTGGTACAGGCTGGAAAGAAACCGAAGACTATAAGTGGGAAAGGAGAAGGCAGTTCTCTTTTCTGAGATTTCTGGAACGTAAATAAACACCAACGCAGCTCTCAGAATCAGGATCTCTAAGCACTTGTACATGTCTCCTAATTTCTCATTCATTCTACGGCATTGCATTGAGATGCAGCAGAGTCATACATCAATATCCATGAAGGGATCTCAA
>RJWJ010011252.1:0-45035 GCA_004363605.1 Indri indri
ATTATATAATACCATTTTATTTCCATTTATTAATTATAATTAAACACTCTTTTAATGGCTGCCCTAGCATTGAAATATGCATTTTTAACCAAACTAAGTTTGTTTTCAAATAACACAATACTACCTTACATGCATGCAGTATAGGTATCTTATAATAGAGAATTCCTTATTCTTCTCTCATTCTGTGTGACACTGCTGTTATTCATGCTTTAATCACCCAAAACATTGTTACCATTGTTGTTTTAAATGGCTTTCTTTTAGTTCAATTAAGAAAAATAAATATTTTATTTTATCTCTGTTTATTCTTCACTTATTCTATGATCTTGTTGACTATGTTATTTTTCTTTCTTACTAATACATTAATCTTGTTGGGGACCTGAGTAGGAAGAATCCCCTTCTCCCAACAGGAATAAGCCCCTGACGAAGTCTTTTCTTCAGGAGAATAGGCCTCTGTGAAGTTACAGAGAAAAATTTGTATATTACACAATGGTTCCACTACCCCTCCCCTCTCAAGAGGGACCTTACTCAGATCTTCACAGTGAGAACCAGATGGGGTTTCTGATAGAAGAGCCCAGGAATGTGTGGGTTTTCCCTAAGACTGCAGGCCCCCAGGGGTTTCCCACTCTTAAGAAAGTCCATACAGCCTCCAACAATTCATCAAAGTTACCAATTAAGTGTTTCTACCACTTCATGGCTTCTCAGGGCTAAGCAGTTTCTCTGGATGCATATGTCCAGATTTTGTGGTGGCAATTTGTCCTGCAACCTCAGTTCTCTGATGGGTCCAAGAAAAGTTGTTGATTTGTCCATATTTTTCTTATTGTAAAAGAGAGTGACAACCTCTAAGCTCCTTTACATTTGGGGGATAAACTAGAAGTCTGCCTAAATAATTTTTAATGATTTTTACAGAAGCAAGTATCTCAATTTCCATTTACATTGTGTTCCAATAGACTAAAAGTAGCCAAAAATGATCACAACTGATCCTTTCATTCTCCCAAATTCTGCGAGTCCATGAGCAGATTAGCCATGGCATTTCTAACTGACAATCAAAGCATGAAATCACTGAAAAATTGACTGCAGAGTGTTATAGCTCAAGAGCTGTTCCATGATCTTTCCATCCAGTTTTCAGTGGAATGCAAAAGCTAAAATTTGGCTTCTCTCCACTAACCCAATTAAGATCCCTTCCAACTCACCAAGCTGAACAAGAAGTGACATTGAAGGCATGTGACAATAGAAAATAGGAAGACATGGCATGAAAGAGTTGGGCCAGGAGATTTTATGTTGAAATCTGAGTGTGGGGTATCTTGTACACAAGAAATTTCTAAATAACTAGGTCATCAATACATAACATATATGAAAGGGCTTTGTAATTTCTAGATTTTTCAGCTTACTTATTCTATTGATCATTTCTATAGTTTGTTTTCTAGATATTTAGATAAGATATTGGTATATCTGAGAACCCCACACTCTCACAAGATAAACATTGGCAATATATCTCTCCCACAAAGATTGAGCTGAAAAGTATATTTTAAAATTAATTTATAGAAAAATAAAACTATATATACCAAAAATATGCTTACTTTTTACTCCTTAGTAAAATTTCAAAACAGTAACATGAGATACTCTTATATTCTAATATAAAAGCCAATAAACAAAATCATCATTTAATCCAAAACTAAACTGGCTTTCTTGTCCTATAGTATATAGAAAACATGTTATCTTTTTTACATACATTTCAGTTTAATAATCTATATTTTTTCACTTTGCTACAATCCCTATCATTGTGATTATTTGGAATAATTGCAAAACATTTTTTAAAAGCTTGTGTTAACATTGTTTAATTAATTAAATATTTGTTTCTTATGTTTAATGGATACTTCAACTGTTTTTGTAACTTAAGACATTTTACTGGCAAATGGGCCACAAGCTTTCCCAGCTTCAGCTAATACGTGTGAAGTCGTCTTACAAATAAATGGCAGATTAGGTATATAGCATTTAGTATGAATTACATAAACACACATAAAGATAAGATCTAATCATCATTTGATTCTTTAATCTCTTCAGCCCTAGTGCAGGATGAGCTGAAATTCAACCATTTCTCCCCTAAGCAGAAATGACCACATGAAAGACTTGAGATGCTTCTTCCTGACACACTATTTTTTTGTGATAAAATAACAAAGACTAAGAATCTGCTTAGATTTAATCCCTTAAAAATATAAAGGTTATAGAAAATTAGACAAATACCTTATTATAAATTAAACATGGTTTAGAGCAAAAGCTTTAAGAAAATTAAACACTCAATGAATTTTTGCTTAACAATAACAGCTCATGAAAGCTTAAGTGCCACATATTTTAAAAGTCTAGTTTGAGGTAGACTCAACTGAGACATTGGGAAAATTAACTTATTTGAGTATCATGATTTAAAAAAAAAAAGTGGCCAGCACATACTACGATTTGAAAAGAAATCACGTTTTGATTCAGTCAGCTAAATTTCACAGATAAGTTTATTGATTAGAATTTTAGAAAATTATATAAGATAGGCCATAAAGGTCATATATCACGGGAACAACACAGAAACTTAAGATTGATTGACCTTTATAAGTAAAGAATTTGACTGGCAAAGTCATTAAAGAGACAGACTGATATCAGGCCAAAACTAGAGTGAAACGTATCAAATATATTAACATATCTAAAGGAAAAATGTGCTAGTCAGACTGGTGGAAGGTGTCCTAGTCATTGGTAAGGATAGAGAAATTAGAAGAGAGAAGGGTTTGTTCTCACTGCAGGGTTTCCAGCTCTGTCTTGGCACATGTGTGTCCTGGACCAACAATATGAATATCTATATAGTATGGGTGTATCTTTATGGCATTAGCTATAGGGAAATCGATGCACCGAGCTATTAAATTATCCATCTATTTCCTACTTTCTGCTACGCTATATTCATCCACAAACATTCTGAATCTAATTTGGTATCCTCTACAATATGTCTACAGGAAAAGAATACACTGATCAGCCAACAGAAGCTTATTCATGATAGTCGTATTTCTCATTGTAACAGGTGACACATTTATTTTCTCATCTTCATATATCAATCTTTGAGTGTTTCATTAAACAAGAAATTGATCATGGTCTGGTATATTAGGCTTCTAAGCTCTCAAGGTTGAAAACCAGTTTTGGACTGACATACATTCACTCGGTAAAACCATGCCATAGGAACCAGATGCCCTCCTACAGATGACACCCAAGGCAGAACTAAGGCCCAGCTCTATAAACTTCAACAACTCTATTGGTCAACTTATGAAATGTGTTTTTGATACTACCACTCTTCACCACCTTAGTAAATAGCACCATTAATTCTCATATAGAACAGCCCCTAGACTTGGTCTCTACTTCTATTCCCCACATCAGACAACGAAAGTGATTCTTTAAACTGTAAGACAGACAATAAAATCCTTTATCAGAGAAAAATCAATCCTTTCTTATACCCACCGTTCACACCCCTGCTCCCTAACAATCGATCTCATCTCCTAGCTCCCTTTTCACACTTACTCTGTTCTAGCCACTCTGATCTTCTTGCATTCCCTACCTAAAATGCTCTTTCTCTGCTAAATTCAACCCTCATTCCTCTCAGATCTCTAAAATGCAGTTGAAGTCATAGGGTCTCTTAATCTGCGAAGTCTTATTAGATGACGATTGCATTTAATATAGCACTCTTTTCAACACTATCATTCTCTCTATATATCACTTATTTTGCCTCAATTTTATGGAAAGACTTATCACCACTCAACATATCATGTTCTTATTTATGTACTGAAGATATAATTCCATGACAGCATGGATGAGTTTTTGCTCACTAGTACCTGGGATAGGGCTTGGTGCATAGAGAGTACTCAGTACATTTTTTAAAGGAACAGTTGCAAGAGATAAATATGTAATAACAAGGCTATTTGATTAGATTCCAGGAATCGAATCCTGCCTTTTCCATTAATTAGGCATCTATGTGATCTCCAACAAGTCACTCTCTCTCTAACCTTCAGTTTCTCTAACTATAAAATTAAAGTAAAGTAGTTCTGTGGCTCAAATACTATATGTGAAAGGGTTTTATATGACAGAGCTCTAAACAACTATGAGGATTTGAGTAAACAAAATGTCTAGATTTACACACAGGAAAGGTGGCGAGGATTAATGAGAACATGAATTCTGAGTGTGACATGCTGACTGTTACATTTTGATTCTCCTACTAACCAGCTTTGTGATTTAGAGTCAGTCACCCAACCCTAATAAGCCTCAGTTTTCCTAATGAGAGAAAAAAAAAATCTCTTTCTCAGTAAGTTTGTTTTTCACTCATTTTTAAGAAATTTTATCTTAGCTATCAGGAAAAGCGATATAAGCAAACGTGACTAAAAACTATTTATTAACTATTCACCCATAGTTCATTTCTTCAATAGCTATCCACTGAGCACCCATATGTGCCAAGCTCTGTCATAGATACTTGGGATAAATAAGAGCACAAAGTAGACAAACATCCTGCCTTCGTGGAACTCACCTTCCAGCGTGAAGAGACAGATAAGAAACAATAAACATAATAAACAAGTAAACTAAATAGCATTTGGGGAGATGATGTGTACTACATGGGACAAAACAGCATAGTAAGAAACTGGGGACTGGGAATGTGTGAAGGGAAGGGGGCCAGGTTACACTAAATATGGGGCTTGATGTTTGAACACACACTGTCCTTGAAAGACTTTTCCTTCTACTCTGCCTTCCCCTTTTCTCTTTTTGCTTAAAAATTTGAAACTATATTATAAATATATTTTTCTTAAAATTAAAGAAACCATATACTTTCATTGGAGTAGCTGATGATAATACACCTTTAATGAATATTATTATAAAAACCATTGAAATTAGTTTAGTTAATCTTTCTATGCAGAAATTGTTTAATTTCTTAGGTATCAAATACAATTGAAGTCATAGGATCTCTTAATGTTGACTTCTTTCAAAGCAGCAATATTTCTATTGTAAAGGAAGTAAATAGCGGTATCCTTAAAACTAATGCATACTCTTTAGTCTACTTGTTTTGAAGCTTATGATTTTTATTACTAACTTTTTGATTCATGGAAACTGCTATACCAAGGGCTGGGGGAGGGTAAAGATCTGTTTTATTTTTATTATTATTATTTTTAAGACACCATTCCTTCCTTTTTTGGCTTTGACCTTTCTACAAGGGTTGCATGCCCAATGATCAGGCAGCTGTATGCTGCAGGATGAGGTAAAGAAAGAAGGGATGTTAGATATCCTGAATGACACCCCTCATCTCCCTAAGAGCAAGCCATATAGAGCTTGCAATGGCTTTTCTGGAAAACACAATCAGTTGATCCTCTCTCAGCTTTCTGGATTGTGCTGTGTGACTAAAGAAGGCAGCAGAGGAGAATGGGTTGAGTCAGGCCATCTCAGGTGAAGATTATGGAAATATGGTTCATATTTAATGACTTGGGTGAACTCATCACAAAACTTAGATATATGAATCAATCATTGTCTTAGCACATGTATTTACATTTTTAGAAATTTTTACTATCCCAGTGAAGACCTATTGTTTTAGGGCATGATTTATTAAGAAAAAAGTCCAGAATGACAGAATAGTTGTTGTTAGCTTAAGATGTCAAACTGAAGGACAACATTAACATTTGTGTTGCTATCTGGGTTATAATGACCCTCCTCAACTTGTATTAAAAACTATCCACATGCAAGCTGGCAAGGAACAGTGATGTCAATTTGGTAGGGCTGTTGGAGTTCTTGGAAGTGACAGAGTGCTAAACAAATGCTATTATTTATAGTCTGCCCCTACTCAATGAAAGGATCCATGAGATGCTGCTGCCAAGAGTAGCATTAGTTATTCAGCCTGACAATTTCATGTCAGGGTTTCCATTGGTTGAATCTGAGCAGCATTCTTTGGGTAATGAAAATCATGGCAATCCCTTGTGACTGAAGAAGCCAGGTGAAGAGAACTTTTAAGTAGTTAAGCACAAAATACATTCTGAAATAAATAGAAATTAACATAATCCCTGAAGAAGGAATTGAACTTTCCAGGGAAGGTTGTTGAGGGTGTGGAAGGGAACAGCTTTGGCGAAAGTTGGGGGTTGGGGGTTGGGTAAAGGAGGTGAAGGGACAAGAGATTGTGACCAGAAAGAAAGTTTAAGGTGGTATGATTTTGGACCGGAATAATTTCAGGTAATGCCGAAGTCCCGAACATGGTTGTGTGGGTTGGTAACTGGAATGGAGTGGAAATGGGAGCACCTCAAGCTGAGGAAGCGGAGGGACTCTGAGACAATACGTGGGAAGGTCAGCAAAAGGAAAATGGAGTTCCCAAAGAGGTGGCAGAAGCTACAGTAAACAGGAAAACAGAGCCAAGTGACAGAGGAGAGTTTTCTGCAGGTCAGTGTATTGTCATGAAGGTCAGTAAATCACTTTGATGGCAGAGATTTCAGAAAACATGAGATTATGAGTAATATTGGGTAAATAATGATTTGAAAACATCAGTGTTGTCCAAGAAATATGTTAGTTTCTTCTTCTGGCCCCCTGAATGAAAAAGAGTTAGTGTAAAAGGCATCGCCTCTACTGAAGAACAATGGGTCACATGGATGTTTGCACAGAAAGTTCCCCTTTCAGTTAAGACAAGCGAGCAAAGGTGTAAAGAAACAAATAGAACAGAAATGGAAAGAAAATTTGGTCTAAAGATAGTAAGTCAAAATAGGACACTGGGGAAAAATATCTCATAGATAGAGTGGAAATGGGAAAAAAGTAGGATTAATCTGAAAGGGTTACGAGTATGTGGAACAGAATTGTAGCCACATCTTCCAATTTTAGTATCAGAAATTAGAGAATGAGAGATAGTGAGTTATCAACAGAAACAAGGGAGCAAAAGCATTGAGTTTTTAAAAAATCAATTAAAGGAAAGCTTTTGAAGTAAATGTCACCTAGTTTCCAAATCGGGCAACTGTTAGTTTTCAAAGTTGAGTCCCTGCCTGGAAGGTCCTAGTTATTCTGATGGAAACATTTATTTCCAGAGATAGAATAGTCTGTCCTCAAATTTGATTCTCTGGGTTTGCATTAATTGTGAGAATAATACTTGAAAACATATTCCCTCTTCAGACAGATAATTTTTCTAGAGTTTTAAATAAGTTTTTAGAGTTTCTATCCTAAGTTTTATTTATTCTTAAAAATCATTCCTACATAGAATTTGCTGAGAGTTAAGGCACTGACCATGAAAAAAGTGATTTGGTAGAAATCAGGATGTCACCCATCTCCACCAGTGTCCGGCTGTTTTACCCTGGACAGGTTATATAGCCTCTCTGTGCCTCAATTTCTTCATCTACAAAATAAGATTAAGAGTTAACGCTTACATCGTGCTTACTATGTGCCAGATACCATCTTAAGCTGTTTATACAATTCACTCATTTAGTTCTTAGAGCAACCCAGTCAGGTAGGTAGTCCTATCACCACTCTCATTTGTACATAAAGAAGACATAAAGAGACTAAGTTAGGATATCTAGCATTTGCCAGAGTGAGAATTTGAACCTAGCACACAAGTCCTAGAATCCAGTTTCTTAAACATTATGTTACTATCTCTTGCTCAGCAATAAATAATACTAGTAACTACCTCTTAAAGTGGTTTGAGGACAAAAGTGTAGTCAAAAATGTGTGGTGCTTAGAACAGTTCCTGGCACATAGTAAGAATTCAATAAATACTAGATATTTAGCTGTTCATGTCTCATCCTCATTTTCTAAAAATACGGGATCAAAAGTTGAGATCTTTTAAAATTAGTAATTGTGGTTTCCATGGTTGTCCTAGTTAATAAAAAAGTGCTAATTAAAACCACATGTCATTTTACATCTATTAAATTAATGAAATTTAAAAATAACAACATTCAAAGCTGGAATTCTTTGGCAAAATACATGGACATATCTGTTTGAATAGTAATGTTTCCCAGAAAGTTGAAAAAGTATATATCTTTTTATTTGCCAGCCCTCTCTTAGGTGGCAACATGTTGTGGGGAGCAGCAAAGTCTTTGGGTCAGATGGTCCTGGCTCAGGTGAGAATGAAAGTTCAAACAGGTCTTTCCACTCACTAGTTAGGTTATCTTAGTCAAGTCAGTTATCACTAAGCACCATCTTCCTCATCTGCAAACTAGAGATATGAATTAGCTAAAAATTGTATTATATGAAATAATGCAGGTAAATTACACGGCACCTTATGTAAATTTAACAAGTATGATTGATAGTTTGCTTTCCTTAAATATTTGTCATGTTGAACTATCCTAAGGAAATAACTCGAAAGAAAGGTGGTTGTATAATAGTCATAATTAAATGTATTTGTGATCAAATTTAATATATTAAATTTATAATAATCACAACCAAATGTTCAAAAATAAGGGAAATAAAAAATGTATTAAGTTATATTGATATAATGAGATCCTGATGCAGCGACTTATATAATAACTATAAAAATACATGACAGCTAGAAAGTAATTATTATATAAATTATACAATGAATAAATCATTGAAACTATAACTTCTATAATATGTATAAAAAATTTATAGAACTACAAGAAGACATGGGAAAAAACTGTATAACTCTATGTTTCTTTGTTGGCTTCCATGATTATTGGAAACATGTCATTTGTCTAATACTTATTGAGATATCATTAATAGCAAGTCACAAATACTCTTTTTTTTTTTTATAATTTGAGAAAAGGTCTCGCTCTGTTACCCAGGCTGGAGTGCAGTGGTGTCATCATAGCTCACTGCAACCTCAAACTCCTAGGCCAAAGGTCCCCAACCTATGGTGAGTTCTATAATTATTTCATTATATATTACAATGTAATAATAACAGAAATGAAGTACACAATGAATGTAATGCTCTTGAATCATCCCGAAACCGTCCTTCCCACCACCTGGTCCACGGAAAAATTGTCTTCCATGTAACCAGTCCCTGGTGCCAAAAAGGTTGGGGACCACTATCTGGGCTCAAGTGATCCTCCTGCCTCAGCTCCCCAGTAGCTGGGACCACAAATACTTTTACCTGAATATGTGTCATCTGAGAGTACCTCAAGTGCTCTGACATGTATGTTTCTACCTGAGCTTCGAAGATCTTCCTTTACCTCATACTCAATTCAGATGATTCCAGAACCAGATTTGCTGAAGTAAAAACAAATAAATACCTTCGAAGTTTTAACCTTTTTGTCATATATCCAGCATTCACTTTAGTAAATATTTGTTGAACATTATTGAATAGCTTTGTAGTATTCAAACTACAAATTAAACTACAAAGTTTACAATGAGGTTGAACTATCAAAGTCATTGTTTCTCTTTTCCTGTTTCTCCTTGTCTCCCCAGCCAAAGAGTATTTACCTATTTAAATATTAGCTAATTTACAAATATTTTAAAAATATACTCAACTCAGATAAGCCAGATACTAAAAAACAAATTTCCTATAAAATCCAAAAGGCATATATTTTGTCAATTTTATTTATGTGTTTTAATCTTTGATATGTTGTCACAATTTCTTACTTTAGCTTACAAAATGGCTCAATTTTACTTTTTCAAAGCAAAGCTTGGACTGGTTTTAAAAAATGTAGTCTGTGGTATTTTTAGCTTTTTGAAGTATACTCTTGCATTAACAAGAAGGAAAGAAATGCAGAGCTTCTACAAAAGAGAAAGAAAATAAGGGAGGTTGAAAGGTCGAGGAAAAAGCAAGCTTTCCCCCTTACTGCTTTCAAGGCGTTATGATGTAGAGGTAAAATAGTATATGAATTTTATACAGGAAGATAAGCAGGGACCTTGCATGCCTGATAGAAGGTCCAGTTGTACATTCATAAGGCATCACTGAAGCCTTTTGCTCAACAAGAAGACGTGATTTAACATGAGGCTGTAGAAAGTGTGTGTGAATGCTACATTGAAGATGGACCACATTTGCACCAGTACTAACTTGAAGATAAATCATTTACTAATATTTCAAGTTTTGGTAAAGAAATCTCAGTTAAAGCCATATCAGCCTCTATAGGATACTAAAAAATAGCTTGCACAAGTGCACATATTTACCATATTAGATAGTATCAATTAAGATGCTAGAGAAAAATCCCTCATTTTTACTAGAAGTCTTTTGATTGCTAGTAATTTAGTTTGAAAAATTCCATCAAGCATAAAGTTTTCATTCATTGCCTGAGATAACAAAAGGGTTACAAGAAAAATAATAAAACAGAAACATATGTCTTATTAACACTATTTAGAAGCAGTTGCAGTGTCATGGAAAAGTTGGAAGAAAGTGAATTTCCTCATTGAAAGCTTTAATGAATATTATATTCTAATTATTTATGTAGTGAAGAAGTAAATGACACTATAAAATTCAAGCACAAAAATGGATGCTTTTTAGAGCCATAAAAAAAGGAAAAAGAAAAGAAAGCTAATGGTGACTTTCAAATAAAATATTTAAAGTTAGGCATTTTTAAGGAAGCTCTAAAAATTGATCACCTTAAGGAAATGTCAGGCTATGCCAGGGAGTTAAGTTAAATGCAACCAACAATCTTAGGAACAACATACTTGACTTTAACAGCAAGAACCTCCATAGTCCCTTATCGTGAATTTGTGTGTATTATTTATTCCAATCTACACCAATATCTGTTGGAAAAAAAACTTACACTAAAAATATACTCTAGGTAACCATGTGGCTGATCGAATTATCACACAAGCTTCCATTTTATATTTCTTGAGTCAAAATGTTTCCTCAGTTTTAACATTATTATGATGCTGGTTTTGCCTTCAATTATAAGACAGCTGCCTGAGTTAATGGAATTTGAGAATGGGTGTTTGCTGTTCAAGTTGACAGATTAATTTTGCTCATTTTAAACAAAAGAAAAAGGAACTGGAAATTTGAAAGTGGCAAGAGATTTTGAGCCCTTACATTTATTCTTCTAAGCTTAATGATTCCATTCTAAACTTCAAAGAGTCTAACTCATAATGAGAGAGTCAAATATAAGTGGAGAATGGAAGGCAGACAATAAAAATAAGAATTGAAACAATTAATTCTTTCCTTCTATATTATCTCTCAAATATATGGCTTAAGGTAAAACAGAAATGTTAATAACTGTCATTTACAAAGCCTTGACTAACCAATAAGTACACGTCACCCATGTCCATTTCTCATCCTATTTTCAGTGGAACAAAGTGACTTTTAGAGTTTGGGAAGTGAGTAATTATATAGATGGCGTCTTTGGACTTTGATCGTAATTATAGTGTTTTATCCATCCATCACTTGTTGCTTGAGGACTATTCCTTGGTGAGTTCTTTAAAGGAATTAGAAACTGTCAGAACAAATTTGAGCTTCAAAACAGCTAATCAGAAATTTGGCTCTCTTGTCCTGAAACAGAGAATGAAAATTGCCACTTTAATCTCACAATCCATTTGGCTTTTAAGTAAAGTGAGAACATGGAGTCTCTTTTTGGGAACACATGTGTCTCTGTGGTTCATTACCCCTGATTTCCTTTTTATGAGCTGCTATTGGGGCAGCGGGTCTACATTTGCCTCACTGTAGGTAGTGCTTTTCAAAATTGGGTGTGCAAACAAACAAGTCATTTAAAGTCAGCTGATTAGTGCTTGATAAAAATGCTGATTTTGCATTCCTTCCCCTCACTCCCAATTTCTCAGAGGGAGGCTCTATGTAATCTCAAACCTAAAATTAACTGGGAACCTGATAGCACCAAAAGGTCTAGAACTGTTTCTCCAAGTGTGGTCTGATAACTGCATGAATCAAAATTGCTTGTTTTTGTGTACAGTGCAATTCCAAGGCTCCACCCAAACTCTCTCAATACCTGAGAAGAGAGCATGTGTATTCCTGTGTTTCCTGAATCTAAATTTGGGCTTCAAAATTTTAGAGTTACCATCTAAGAATCAGATCTACCTCACGTGTAAGAGTTTGAGGAACTTTAACAGAAACTGGTAACAAAAATCACCATTCTGATTTGCTGCCTCCAGGGTGGGTGCTGCCCCTGCAGTCCCAGGCAGCTTCCCCAACATCCTTCTATCCTTCCTTGCACTTCGTGTTAACTCCTTGCACGTAGTTTTACTTTGGAGACCCTGAGATCGAGGATTGTATTTCACTCATATCTTCTACCTTTTCCTCTTAGCACCATAAAAACGTAATAAATTATAGAACAGTTTATTTAAACAAACACATCAAAGCAAAACTTAGTTTCCACGTAGACAATTTGGAGATAAAAATTCCTTACTTTGTGGACTAGTTTCCTACTGCTGCCATAACAAGTTACCACAAACTTAGCAGCTTAAATGAACACAAATTTATGATCTTACAGTTCTGTAGGTCAGAAGCTTGAGATAGGTCTCAGTGGGCTGAACTCAGGTGTAGGCAGGGCTGTGTTCCTTTGGAGGCTGCAGGGGAAAATCTGTTTCCTTGCCTTTTCCAGCTTCAGGGGCTGTGCATCTTACTAGCCTCATGACCCTCTTCCATCTTCAAAGCCAATAGCCTGGCAAGTCCTTTTTCACTTCACATCACTTTGACTCTTCTACCTCCTACTTCCACTCTTAAGGACTCCTGTGATTACATTGTACTCACTTGCATAACCCAAATGAGCAGCTATTTTGAAGTCAGCCGAGTAGTAACCTTAATTCCATCTGCAACCTTATTTCTCCTTTGCCATGTAACATAACACATTCACAGTTTTCAGGGATTCGGATGTGGCTACCTTTGGAGGCCCTACCACGCGGGAGATACATAATACACTGGGAAACACTTTGTTAACTATAACATTTTATACAAATCTAATAAAATGCTATGTTTTGTGGTAGACATAGCATCGAATTGGTAGTCAAGAGACTTGAATTCTCACCGTGGTTCTGCTACTATTTTTCTGTGTGATCTTGGGAAGTTGACTTAACCCTTCTGGGAGTCAGATTCCTCAATTCAAAAGCACAAGAATTGAAAGAGACAAGGCAAGATGATATCAAGACCCATAATTAAAAGTGATATAGAGCAAAATGTCATTCAAGGTATGCCTACATGAGGACACAATTGTCGCTGGGGAAAAAGCACCTGTCTGCTGGCCTGCTATACATACAATAGTAGAACTGAACAATACAGTGTGTCCTTGAATAATGTCATTTTGCTCAACATCATTTCCTTATAAATGAAGAGAAAAAAAAAATCAGCTTCCAGCTTGGGACCTGTGTAGAGTTTGCATGTTCTCCCCATGTTTTCATGGGTTTTCCCCTAGGTTACTCAGCTTCCTCCCACATTCCAAAGATCTGTATGTTAGGCTAACTGCTGTGTCTAAATTGTTTCAGTATGAGTGTGTGTGTGTGTGTGTGTGTGTGTGTGTGTGTGTGTGTGTGTGTGTGAGAGAGAGAGAGAGAGAGAGAGAGAGAGAGAGAGAGAGAGAGAGAGAGAGAGAGAGAAAGAGAGAGAGAGAGAGAGAGAGAGAGAGAGAGTGCTCTGCAATGCAATGACATCCTGTCCAGGGCTGGTTCCCACCTTTTGCCCTGAGCTGTTGGGATAGGCTTTGCCTACCTGAAGCTCTGACCTTGAATAAGGTGGATTAGAAAATAAATGAATTAATGCAAATTTTTGTAAAATAAAAATCTGTCGAGTGTATTATAATCATATAAATACACCATGATAAACAGTGTGGCATGAGTGTGCTCAGCGAGTCCCCCATACTTAACTTGTTCCTGTCTGTTTTTAACTGCATAGTGGTAGGAGATTCTTACAAGTTTCAATTTGCAAACATTTATTACTTGATTTAACCCACCACTACTATAGCTGCCATCACTCACTGATTCACCAAAATTGGATTAATAATTATCTTACTTGTTTTTATGAATCTTTCTTAAATGTATGTATAGCTCACATTTATCTGAATGTTTAATATTAGAAGTCTTTTGGGGCTATATTGAGAAGTTTGATGATGTTTTTGTGACCAGAAATACGCTGCAGGAACTCTTCTTTATATCGATTAACCTATGATAAAATTGGTTTTGTTACACATTGTTTTGCTTAAAGTTGCAGTTTTTAAGAACTTTATGTTAAGTGACGATTTACTGTACACCAAAGGTATACATTTCAGAGTTGAGTTGGATTTATATTTAATTCTCAAAGTCCTAATTGTGAACAGATCAGAGGTTGCTTCCATACTTAGCTTATGAGGAACTTTGATTTAGATGATTCAAGCGATTTTATGAAGGTCACATAATCCGTTACTGGTGTGGGTAAGACTACAATCCAGGTCTTCTGGCAAGTCCTATGTGCACTCTGCTAACGTACTTCCTGACGGCCACTTCACTGCACTTACAGCTCAGAAGCAGCACACAGAGTTATAACAGCATTGCACTTTTGGCTAACCTCAGATGGTCATACAGGTATTTGAAACTTATTCTTTTGAAAGTTACAAGGATTTGAAGCACCTTTTCTTGCTGACTACTACATTAGACCCTGCAGATAAATTGTAATTTAATTTTTAAATTAAAAGTAAATCCAGTTTTTCCTGTCTTCTGTAAGTACTGAGTATACACAGACTGAATATACAAAAGAACATACACAGACTGAAGCACGTTGGCTCATTTCTTTCAGTCAGACAGAGAAACTTAGTGATTATGGAGATGGCTAAAACCTGGTTTGCTCATTGAAATGGATGGATACGTCCTTTACCCCACAGCAGACATTAAAATTATATTATTAATTGCTGTATCAATCATTTTGGAAGTCTTCATATGTACATAAATAACACTATGGGCTTATTTTTTTATGCTTGTAGTTGCCATGATCCTGGCAAGAAAAAAGGGTACTTGAAGAGAGTTTAATGAAGGTAAGGGATATGATGTGGCTCTCTGAATCAACAATGGCTGGAAATGGTTACCACCCCAAAGTTCGAAGAAAAGGGAGAGTGCGGAGTACTGGCTCAAACTCAAGAGACTTGAGCCTGTGGCAGGGGCCTCCAACAGGACCTGCAGCCTTTAGTAGAAAACCCAACAGGGAGTTGGCCAGGGAAACTAATATCGCAACTTCACTCTTCTGCTGGAGGTTCTCACTGGTTGAACTCAACAGGAAACCAGAGAAGAAAGGAACTGTTACAGCAATCCTTACAGGTCAGCTTCCCGAGGCACAGAACAAGAAGGATAAGGAGTGGTTGGAGAAGCTAGTGGAAGACACCTAACACAGAGCCGAATCTACCTTCATGTCATTTTATCTGACAAAAGAAACGGTCTTCCACTGTAAGTTCATTGTCACCACCCTTCCTTTGGGATATATTTAGAAAGCACAGTTAGAAAAGTTGACCTTTAAGCTAGTAAAGCATAAAATTGATGACAAATATGTAATTCACACAAGAAACACTTCTTATTGATCCATATAGTATTTTAATCAGTTTGATGTTTCTTTGGAGTAGAGGGTGACTGAGAAAAATAATCAAAACATTTTTCCAGCGGTTCAAATTATAATGATGTTTACTTTTATTTTTAGCCTTTAGTTATCATATTATTTTAAAATTTAATCTTGATTCATTTTTATCATTTTAATTGATTTATTTTTTGAAAAGATATTTTGAAAGAATTTAATCTATTAGAATTACTTCCTTAAAAAGCAAATTTTACAAACCATATGGCAATTCTAAAAAGGAATGCAAAAGGCCCAAATTATAACCCAAAAAATAAATTAACAAAGATTTAGCTTCTAGTATGCTAAATTTTAGATTCACTTTGAATCTAATAAAAAATAATGAACAGAACTCTTTGTGTTTATAATGAAATGATACTTAACTCATTGACTTATTGATCTTGCACAATTTCATCTATGCGTCAATAGTTTTGTAAAAATTAAGTTAGTAATCAAATGACAACACTTGTGATTTTATCCAACTTTTCTTCTCTTTTGTAATGGTCAATATCACCAAAAGAGAAATTTAATAAGCTCTGTAGTTTTAACTGCCATTTTGATTTTCAGATAAGTTTTTTTGCGAAGACTAAAGTAAATTAGCGTCAATATCAGAGCACAAGTAAATGCATAATATGTTCAAGGAGAAAGAAAAAAATGGTGAAATCTCAATTTTAACTGAGAATTATTATAGTATTTTAAAATGCATATTAAAACTGGCTTTTTTGGAATGGCATTAATATGCAGTAATAAATAGTAATAGCATCTATCATTTATTCTGTTCTTTGATAATAAAAAGAAATTCATGAATTAAGGTAGCTTGCAATTAAAAATATCAAGATATCCTGTTCTTTCTTTGCTTAAAAAATTCTCTTTCATGACTCCTTTCTAAAGACAAGGTCAGTACAGACAAATTTAACTGTGTAGATGACTATGATTATGGAATGATTAAATTTGGTCTTTCTTAAAATAGATTTTGTAAACTGAGAACTACAAGAGTTGTCTGCTTAGAAAAACCAACTCAAACCCATTCACTCATTAAGCACCAAGGAAAGTATGGTTTGATCCTTGTTTTGACAATATACAGTATCGCATAGATTTCATATAGTGATATTTCACTTATTCATTCATTTATTCGCTAAGTATATAGATGGGAAAATTGTAATAATTCAGTCCTTCATATATGTGGCAAAACAATTACAATATTTGAGGAAAATATATCTGATATTAAAGACTTAAATACTATAAGGTTAAATGAATGAACATTACAGCCATACCTTATTCATAACGGTATACACAGTGCCTTGCGCAGAGTAGATACTAGTAACAAATATTTTTCTTACCTTTATTTAATGGTTAGGTTTTCATTACAAATTGGAAGTATATATTCTTGCCTAAAACAAATATTAGGCAAATAAATACCCCCCGACCATCCCAAACCACAATCTCACAGCTTTTCCATGAGCTCCCCTCCTTTCCCCCAAACTGACAGGCACCATGATTAAAGCTCAAGGCATTCTAGGAAAATATAAAACTATTAAAAAATATCTGAGAGATGGGCACACTTAAAACTTTGTCTCAAACAGTACAAAAGCAATCCATGTAACCAAACACTTGTACCCCAGTAATATTCTAAAATGAAAAAATAAAAATAAAAATACTGTTATTGCTCAGAATATTTATGGTATGTTAAAAACCGAGATGGTATTTGTTCTGTGAACTAACAGGTTGTCAGGGCAATATAAAAAGCAATTTCCTTATTTATTTATGTTTATAGGCTTCCTTCATCAATCACTAGAAATGCCTCTAGACAGAGGTGTGCAGAATTGAAGTGCAGGATGCTAGTCAACAGAAGAAAGTTCCTTCTAAAGCTTCTGTGGATCCAAGTACCTACTTTATGAAAGATGCCCTCAAAGGAAGCATTATAAGGCTAATATTTCAGCACAATTATGTTCTTACAAACATTATTTCCAAGTATGTTTAATGGAATAGATCATTTTGAGATTGGAAAAAATTTTGAGAACTAGAAAATCTTTGATGTTTTGCTTTTTTTATTGACCCAATTCCCAACTCCAACTAAATCTAATTTTCAAGTTATCCAAGGACATAAACTCCACGGCCATTCATTTTTGCTAATATTGTTGCTTATGGTAGACAGCAAGGAAGGAATCAAATCACCATTTACATTTCTCATTTCAACCTGGGAGACCTCAAACTTGCTTCCTCTCTTTCTTTCCTTTTTCTTCCTCACGTTTTTTTTTTTTTTCTCTTCACAATTCTGTTTATCTTTCTGCCTTCCTTTTCCTCTTCTGCTTTCTCACAGAGCCCACCAAAAACCTCACAGGAAGAGAAACAGACTCTGCATAGTCCACATTAGTGTTTTACACAGTGGTAAATCATTTTAATGAAAAAGATCACACTTCCGTAATCTGCTAGCAATGCTACAGTAACTGAGTCCTGCCCAGAGAGGGCTGAATCCACTTCTAATATGAGGCTCCAATAGACACACAGGTGGTAAATGACAAGTTAACCCTTCATAACCCCGCCATTTTCAACACTCACAGGACCTCTCTCATTAGTCTTATAAAATAAAGTACAAAATCTCATGCTGTGAAATTAACAAAATCACACCACTACATACGACTTGAATATCTCCCATAACTTTATGACTGGAGAAACACTGTTCAGATTTCATTTAGCAGTTTAAAAATAGCAAAGTCTAATTTGAAACACATACAAACACAATTGTGCACTCTCACTAATAATATTCCCTCTCATTAAGCAAATGTTTCTTCCAATAAACATAAATTAAATTCTGTATAATTCCAGATTTTAAAAGTCAAATTTGTCAAAAGATGAGGTTTGTTATGAAACATACCAGAAAGAAAATATTCCTTAGAACCAGAATGACAAGCCATAATCTGTTTTGTATAACAATAGCTATTTATCTATTTTGTAATGTATAAATAAAATTATTTGGTGTTTATTTTGACTTAAAGATCATCCATAGATTATTACATCCCTGCCCAGTGAAATTTCTTCTTCTTGGGTGAGTGGGTGCTGAGCAAGGCAAATAATGTATTTTAAACACCTTAAAATGGTATAATGATTTTTAAAAAGTGGGAAGATTGTCTTCAAACTTTGTCACTTTGTAGATCTAGACATCAACTAAAAAAGAAATTTAGGAAATATGTTCACAGACCACTTTAAGTCCACAGAAAGTTCAAAATAATATCACTGTGCTCACTAAACAAGGAGGGATTGCTCTTGGTACACAGAAGAAACATTCATAATACACAAGGCACTCCAATTAAGTTTTGATAGAAGTTATGTCACGTTTAAACTCACCGCTGGATGTAAGGGTCAGGGCAGTACTGTAGGGTGGCACACCGTGAAGTTTCAAAATTCATTGCCTTCAACTCTCTTTGATATCAACAAATGGAGAACAATTATATAAAATATACACATATACCTGTGTATATATAGATAAAGAAGCCAGGAGGCTAAAAGCGATAGGGTCAAATGCTATCAGACATAGAAGTTTAGACACTTCCCCCCTTCACACATATTTGCAAATAGGCGGAGCGTTTCTTGATTTTAGCCAATGAGATTCATCAAGTGACTAAAACATCATAAACAGTTGATTCTTACCAGCTGGGCATCCTCTCTAAAGTTGTTTTTCCCCCTGTATCACGGCTTTAGAGTCTTTGACGTATAGTAGCCACACTTGTTGTTGGCAATTTGGAGGTGGAGGCATCTCTGAACTTCTGATCTCTCTCGTGATTGGATGCTGGCATGAATGGCATCAGAGTTTAATTTCAGCAGCCTGGGCTTTTGTAACAGAACTGAGCTGATGAGTGTCCACCCTGCTGCAGCTAAATAACACTTTCTTGAATCTGTGTACTGATTTGATTCGAGGATTTCTGTAACTGTTACTGGGGCTAACATTTTTTGCAGAGCTGCTTAGAAAAGTTTTTTGTTTTTTTAAATATCTTCCCCCACTCCACACCCCCCCTCCTTCAGTCTCCCTTTCAGCCAACCGCCTGTTGTGGTCACAATCTCAAATAGCAAAGACAGGGAAATTCCTTGATTATATTTAACCTAGAACTCACTCTTCCTCTCAACTAAGAGAAAGAGATATCCCATTCACATCCCCTTAAAAGTTTCGCCTGACCCAAATGAAAGAAAATAACATTTACTGACTTGTTTAAATATCCTGCCTCAAACACATACACACATATATAATATAATAATTTTATTAAAGTGATATTAAAATAGGAAATATTTTAAAATCTTTTGAGGCTTACGAAATTATTTCAAATTGCCTGCTTATGAAAATATTCTAGTTTATTTCGAACGCGGTTAGTCTGCTTCACTTTCATTTATGTTTTACTATTTTTGCTATTTTTGTTTTTCTTTTACTTAACCTACTTTGTAATAAAACCATAAAATTGTTGTATATTCAAAATGAGTATAATATCAGGAAAAGTCTACATACAGAATAATTTCTTTCCTTTCTGAATATGGGCTGTAAACCTATCTTGGTTTTGTGGATTTGGAAATTGAATGAAATATGATTCAGAAGCTAAATTAGAACAGACTCCAAAAGGAAGAAAAAAACGTTCTGTGTGCCCAAGTGTCACTAATATGGCAAGTCCACATCTTCCATTCATTGCCTAAACACAGGACACCTGTAAACTGGTGACATCAGTAGATGTCAAAGTTGCGACTTGATCTAAAGCCCTTTTCAGAGAAATTTGACATTTCCCTATAAGAAATTCTGATTCAAAATGTGTTTCTTAAATATATTTCATTTGTTGCCTCAGCCAGAATGGAAGCGAGAAGCTATTTAAAACTTGACATTCTCTTCCTTTACTTAGCCTGCCAGTGTCTAACATCTGTGAATTGTGAAATTCACGAACATGCTGGCCCAAGCCCCAGCCAAATCAAACAGCTTGTTCTACAAAATGTGAAACTTGAAGGGAAGATCATTTTACTAATTAGTTATAGATTTGTTAATAGGAGTTAAAGTGTTTGGCTTTCTTCCCTTCTATTGGCAAATACAGATGACCTAAATATAAAGTTCTTAAGTTGAAAATAATCAATTTCCTGTAATCGTGGCCAAGTGATTGCATCACACAGGCGTTGCTTTTCCCATTTATAAAATGAAAGGTGAAGTGATGTCTTCTAATGCAGAGCTTCTGAAACTTTAATGTGCTTGTGAATTGCATGGAAATCTTGTTAATGCAGATTCTGGTTCGGTAGGTCTGGGGTGAGGCCTGAGACTCTGCATTTCTAATGTGTTCCCAGGCTATCGGTGCTGCTGGTCCTTGGACCACACTTCGGAGTAGCAAGCCCTAGTGTTCTTTCCAGGTCTGATATTTATCATTCAGTGGTTCTAGGAAATAATGAAGAACTCTTCTAAATATTTTAAATTACTTTTCAAGTCTGTAGACTCCCAAGTAATCAATTCGCAAACATTCCTTGTGTGTATGTGTTATTTTAAAGTTTATAGCCTAACTTATTCTTTTGAAAACATTTTAAATGTCTGTCATGACTTCAATAGTTGCTATAAAAAAATCCTAATTTTACTTAGCTAAGAGGGACAGATGTTAAATGGCAACAAATTTTATGAAAATAATTATAAAAAATATTGGTTCCTATTGCATTATGGAAATAAATGGAGAAAGTTCCCTTGACCATGGGAAAAAAGGCAAACTCTATATAATTTCAATGGTACACCAATAGCACACAAGCATCTACAACCAAGGAAAATAAGCGACAATTATACCATAATTAACATAATTGCTTCATATTTACATTGCATCCCTCTTCCCCCAGGGAACTCAGGTTGCTACACAAATGCATAAACTACTTTTTTTTTTTTTTTGGTATGCAAGTTAGATGCTTTTCTAAGACTTTAAGTCTCTTAGGCAGGGATTGCAATGTAATAACGTAGACAGAGGCCTAAGAGAAGGTGATTGCCTTTCTGACCATGACCTGCCTGTTTGAATGATGTTTGTGAAGATTTTTGATTTGTATGAAGGGGAGGAGAAAGTACTTAGGGAAGGAGCAGCACTTAGGGCCTGGAGCACTGGATGTAATGTAAGAGAAAGGAACACTTTCATCTTCTCAATTCCTAATAGCCAAGAATGTGCAGGCTACCTAACACAGGCACTCATAATACAAACCCTTCTCACTCAGACCCATGAAAATTATTTCACAACTGCTTTCTTTTATGCACTCTCTCCTCTAGATTTCATACTTTTCTGGTTACTCTCCTGCCTTGGATCATATTTTGTCCTCTCCCAAGTATGTTTTAAAACCCCCTCTGCACATAGCTACAGTTTGCACATCCTTCAAAGACCACCAAATCTCCCTCATCCCACCAAATGAAAGAAACCCCCCCATCTTTAATGGCCTACATTATTACTTCTGCACTTGTTTACGTAATGGCACCTATAACTTTCTTCATGAATTCTAGCCATTTTTGAATAGGATTCATCTCTTGTATTGGACTGTGAACAATTTGAGGGCAGGCTTGCTAGCTAATTCATATCAAACTTTGCTAGAGACTGGAAAAATGTTTTCCATTATATCTTTACAAAAATCATCTAATAATAAGTATGCAAATGATTAAAAATAATTTACAAGAACACTTGGCTTTTTAGAATAACCTTTACTTAGTTATAATTTATATACGATGAAATTCACCCATTCTAAGTGTTCAGTTTGAGGAGTTTTGACACATTATACATCACATAGCCTCCATCACAATCAAGAGTCTGACATTCCTGTTACCCTGAAACTTCCCTCCTATCCCTTTGCAATCAGTCTTCCCTCACCACTGGCCCTAGGCAATCACTCTCTTGCTTTTTGTCATACAAATTAGTTGTATATTTTCTAGAACAGTGTTATCCAATAGAACTTTCTGTGAGAAAAGGAAACATTCTATATTTGCACTGCCTGGTATGGTAGTCACTAGCCACATGTGGCTAATGTGACTGAAGAGTTAAATTTTTGTTTTTTATTAAATTTAATCAACTTAAATTTAAGTATCCACATGTGGCTACTGGCTGCTATGTTGGACAGCACAGTGCTAGAATATCGCATAAATGGAGGCACACGGTATGTATTCTTTTGTGTCTAGATTCTTTTGCTCATTGATGCCATTGTTTCTGAGATATATCCACATTGTTACCTTTATCAGTAACTCATTCTTTTTATAGCTGTGTGGATTGTTTCTTTTTTGCCTTTTTTCTTTTCTTTCTTTTTTTTTTTTTTTTTTTTTTTTTTTTTTTTTTTTTTTTTTTTTTTTTTTTTTTTTTTTTTTTTTTTTTTTTTTTTTTTTTTTGTTATTAAGAACAAATTCTGGTCTCAGATACTCAATTATGGCCAGAAGCAGAAGTCCAGTAGACTTATGAAGAGCTCAGTATTAACTTATTCTTGGTCCTACTGAGTTCCATAGCAAAGTGATAACTCCTTCCTTCCAAGACTGCCTCAGCTCCAAAAGAGACAGCATGTGTATTGTTGAGAAATCACCTGGGCTTTAACTTACTCCCAGACCTCAGGCAAGTAGCCTACTCTCTTTGAGCCTTAAATTCTTTATCTTTTTTTTAATTTCAGTATATTATGGGGGTACAAACGCTTTGATCACATAAATTGCCTTTGCACCACCCAAGTCAAAGCTATAAGTGTGCCCATCCCCAAGACAGCATGCACCACCGCCATTAGGTGTGCATTTACCCCATCCCCTCCTCCTCCTCCCTCCCACCTGCCCCATCCTTGATGAAGGTTACTGCCATATGTGCACATAAGTGTCAAGCGATTAGTACCAATTCAATGGTGAGTACATGTGGTGTTTGTTTTTCCATTCTTGGGATATTAATACTTTACATAGAAGAATGGGCTCCAGTTCCATCTAGGTTAATACAAGAGGTATTAGTTCACCATTTTTTTAATGTCTAAGTAGTACTCGATGGTATACACATACCATATTTTATTAATCCACTCATGTATTGATGGACACTTGGGTTGTTTCCACATCTTTGCAATTGTGAATTGCGCTGCCATAAACATTTAAGTGCAGATGTCTTTTTAAAATGTCTTTTTTTTTCCCTTGCAGTAAATACCCAGTATTGGGATTGCTGGATCAAATGGTAGTTCTACTTTGAGTTCTTTAAGTATCTCCATACTACTTTCCATAGAGGTTGTTCTAATCTGTAGTCCCACCAGCAGTGTATGAGTGTTCCCATCTCTCCATACCCATGCCAACATTTGTTGTTTTGGGACGTTTTGATAAAAGCCATTCTCACTGGAGTTAAGTGATATCTCACTATGGTTTTGATTTACATCTCCCTGATGATTAGAGATGTTGAGCATTTTTTCGTATGTTTGTTGGCCATTAGTCTGTCTTCTTCTGAAAGTTTCTGTTCATGTCCTTTGCCCACGTTTTAATGGGATTGTTTGATTTTTTTCTTGCTGATTTTCCTGAGTTCTTTATAAATTCTCGTTATCAGCCCTTTATCTTTAAAGAGGAAGGATATATCACTTAGTGTTCTTTGGTTATAAGCATAGAAACTAATTCTACCTAATTAAAAGCAAAAAAGAGAGAGAAAATATATAAAAAGTAATGTGAAAACTGACAGACTGGAAGAGAAAGTTGAAAACCCAGATTTTGGGAAAGGCTAGAACCAGGATAGCTCCTGGGATCTAAGTAACAGGAATGAATAGAGAGTCCCTGCACAGTGCCACTGCAGACGTAAGTCAGATCCAACAGGTTTTTTGAATTTGAGTCATTCAGTTTAAGATTCAAAATCCCAGAAGGAAGACGCCATGTTTGGCCAGGAGAAGTCTGAACACCTTGATTAGTAGCTCCACCATGACTGCGCAAAGAGAGTTTTCGAAAGAAAATAAAGGTTCTATTAACCAAAGAAAAGACAGTAAGTACAGCAGTAAACAACAGATGCCACAATGAGGGGCTTAAGACAGATGACCTTGCATGTTCCTTAGAGCTCTGACAGTCTGTGACTGTGCGATCAGAGAAGCTGAATTCCTTTGTGTCAGGGTAACTAAACCTCAGGTCTTGTCCTCTCCAGGTCATACTGCTTTTATAGTGTGGGACCAGGAGAGAACATTCTAGCATAGGAAGTGGTGAAGTAAATTCACCAAGTGTACTAAAATTGAAGACACTGAAGAGTGTGGTGATTTTTAGTTTTATGATGCTTTTTTGTATGTAAATTCAGTTCAACTCTATAATTGTTATTTCACAGAAGTTAAAATGAAAGCTCTGCTTTGAGGAGAATCCTACTAACCCTTCCAACTTTGTGCTCAATGGATCAAATAATTGCTACATTCTGACATCTAGTAGGAATAAAGCTGGTCCTAGAACTTAAGCATCCTGAATGGTAGGCAAATGTTTTTAATTCAATGAAAAAACAAATACATTACAAGCTAAGACATGTGTTTCTTCTGACCTCACCTGCTTGGCAGGTCACTGGAATTCATCAAATAGAAAAATGTATAGTTAAGCTAATGTCTCAGAGTCTACTGAAAAGAAAGAAGATGTTTCAGGGACACTTTTCTATTCAGAGGGCATGCAAGGAAACACAGAAGCCAATTGGGGAGGGAGGAGGTTGGCAGTTTCCCTAACAGACAAACCTGATACCCTCCAAGTCACACCCAGTGTTCAGAAGCAATGTGGGTGGGCTTCTTTTCCAGACATCCCTGAACAGCTGTGTGGGGGCTGCTCCTTACTCCCACTCCTCCTTTGCTCAAAGCCCACGTGAGTGAGAGATAAATAAGGAAACACAGGAAGTCCTTATTTGGCACTGCTCAGGTTTTTGTTGTTTTCTTTTTTTTTTCCCCCTGAACCATTTGTCAGTTGCAGATCTGATACACCTTTACTCTGTTTCCTTGTGTATTTCTTAAAATTAGGAAATATCTTACATAATCACAGTTCAATCATTGAAATCAGGAAGTTTATAGACATAAAATATTATCTACTCTACACACCTTATTCAGAGTTGTCAGTGGCCTCAACAATGTCTTTTATAGCAAGAGAAAATTCTGTATGATACACAGCATTTGGTTGTCCTGTTTCTTTAGTATTTTCGAATTAGGAACAGTTTCTTTGTGTTTCATGACACAGGTGTTTTTGAAGCATACAGGCCAGTTAGTTTGCAGAACATATTTTAGTTTAGCTTTGACTGTTGTTTCCACACCATTAGATTCAGTTACGAACTTTTGGCAGAATCACCACAAAAGTGATGCTGTGTCCACCTCAGTGTCTCATATCAGGAACCGCTGGGTTTTTAGAGCCTACCAAGGGGTTTCCCTGGGCCTCTTCTCCTCCTCTTAGAAGAAGATTTACTGTGAACCTAAAAAGTTTAAATGTCAAGACTTGCACAGTTCTTTCCAAGGTCCTGGAAATTACTTTAGCAATATGTTTACATGGACATATATTTTTGTAAAATATACTGTGAAATATTTTAACTGCAATCTTTTAACATTACTGTCCCTTTCTACTCCAATTTTTCTTTCATTATCTTTCACCTCACAAGAGTGGTGATAGAGTGGTGGAGGGATTTTTAGCATCCAGCCATGGTCAAGTTGAATAGGGGACAATTTTAGTTTGGGCTTGAGAGGATACATTTATGTGGTTAGCCCCTACATTTGCATGTAATTAAAGTATTGCTACTCGTCCTGGTGTAGGAATAGCTTCCAAGGATACTCTTGCCCGGGTGGTCTTGACTCACTATATGTGGAGTCACTGAAGATTTCAGGCTGGAAGTCATATCACAATATGAATATCTCTCTTACAGTAATTGGCATGAGAAGTATGAGAATGCTTTCCTTTTTTTATGAGGCATGAAAAATTGTGAGTGGAAAAATCAGTATCCTAAATATTTAATCAAAACCCAGGTTCTCTTCTGTATATTATTTAGCATATATAATTATAAATGCACTGTACATCATGTGGCCATTTATGATAAGAATGCATGAAATAGTTTATCATTATTCTTGTGTTTGTAGGAACACAAACATATGGCAGTACTGCAAACAGCAAGCATGTCCGTCAAGCTTTAGATTGGGGCTGCAGAAGAAAAGGCTGTGTATATTATATTAAAGATTCTGTACATATTATATTAAAGATTCCAACACCAAGAGTCTGTGATTCTATGAGTTCAAACTTCTTAAAAAGTCTATGTTTACATATGACTCATCTATTTATCTATAAACATATAAACATAAAATGACTTTGTTCCAAAATGGTTTGAGTTAGCTTATGAAATACTTATAATGTTAAAAAAAATACATATGTAGAGTTATCAGAGGCAGGGAAAGGCTGTACTGGGCAGTGGTAGTTTAATGGGTATAGAATTTTAGTTTTGCAAGATAAAAAGTTCTGGAGATCTGTTGCACAACAAGGTGAATATGTTTAACACTACCAAGCTGTTTTCTTAAAATTAGTTAAAATGGTAAATTTTATATGTTTTCTACCATTGTTAAATATTTAAAAAATTAAAAAAAAACAAATGTAGGTAAACGAGGAAATCTATAATCAGCAGAAACATCAAGGTATAGAAAAATGAAAGAAAAAAACAAAGATAGTTACACAAAATGTGTAACACGAAGTTCTACCCTTGTGATAAAGGGCCATGAATTTGTCTTTAAACTTCTAATGCAGCAATATAAGAAGGGCTTATATTTATTTATTTTTTGATCCACAGTGAAAATTTCTACCCTTGTTACACATAGTGCATTCTAGGTACAAAATAAATATTTGTTGAAAGAATGAAAGAAAAAAGTAACATATATGTAATCTTCAAAGTAAAATTAATTTTAGCTCTTAACGCACTTGTTTAACTGCTTATTGCAAATAAATGACAGTAGATGATGTTGTGATGAGACCTGGATTTCTAGTGGGTGTCCAGTATGATTTTCTCATAAGACTGTATAGCACTCATTGATTTGATAGTTGATTAATAGATTCAACAGGAATATTTCCTCCTCTATGTGCCTATCAGTGTGTTGGGTGCTATTGGTAGAAAGTGGATCAATAAGTTCCAATCTCTATGCTCAAAGAGCTCCCAGTTGAGAATGGTTTTCTTCTCCTTTTGTCATCTTAAGCTTCATAGACAAAAGAATGACCATGGCATAGCTATACCCCTAAGTTACTGATGACCAATTTGCCTGCTGGGCTCTTGGTTTGGGTTATCTGGTACCTGATTAAAACTGCTCCGATGAAAGTATGCATACTAGCATTCAAGAAACAGGTGTGTAGGTGGAAGATAGAATGCAACATTCTTATTCACTTTCCTGGGGTTAATTTGAGCTCAAGAGACAGAGGTGTTGCTGAACCTCAACCACAGACACACATTTGCAAATTCGTGCCTTATTGTTTTGGTACTGATCATCAGGAAGTCATAAAAGCGATAATCTCCAAAAGGAAAGGAGATGAATGTGAGCCAAGAAAACAAAGACCCGATCTGTGTATTCCCAAGCATATGGCAAGATGATGTCTTTTTGGGGTACAGCTTCATGAAATGCAGCTTGCAAAAGAGAAGCTTTAGACATTTCTAAATGCCCTTTTTAAAGAAAAATTAGCTATACAAAAGCTAAAAGAGAATTTAGAGATCACTTATGTAGGAAAAAAATCACAGAAAAGAATGACTTATTAAAATAACAAGACTTTGTATAGTGTTTTAGATTTTACAGAACACTTTTGCAGACATTATCTCATCACAGCCTCTCAACTGTCATGCGAAGTAGGTGGCTAGGACAAGTGGTATCATTACCACCACTTTATGTGTGAGGAAGCTAAGACTCAGACAGCTTGAGAAACAAACTCACAATCACATGATCAAATAACCATCAGTCGCTATGGCCTACAATGGACCCCGCTCTAACTCTCAGACCTGACTCCATCCACTCAATAAAATAACATTAATTATATACCTGTGATATGCCTGGTGTTGTGCAGGGCTCTGGGAAAATAAAAATAAATAAAATACAGTTGTCTCCTCCTTATATCTTCAAAACCAGAATTTGTATACTGTTTGCCATTTACTAAGTATTTTATGTCCATTACTACTATTTAGATAACCGCTAAAAATCCTGGGATGTAGTCAAGTTAGGTGCTATTAATTTCATTTTACACAGGAAGAGATAGTTGGTAACTACTAATCATTCAGTCAAATACTGGGAGAGCTGAGATCTGAAGTCAGGTTAACCTATTTCTCTGAAATTATTACCACACTTTTGACTCTCAAAAAGATTCAGAATATATTCATACACATTTTTGAATCTCAGAGTCCTATGCATGATCTCTAGCACATGTCCCTTTGTGACTTTTTTCTGGTCCACTTAGCATGATAACATAAGCCCCACAAATGCCAGCCCCCAAAGGAAGGCATGAGCTCATGGTGAGCACCCACACTTGGGCCATGAGTCAAGAATGTTAACTCTGCTTATTTTGAAATCTGGGTCATGCACATTGTTCAAGCGATGTGGGGGTGGATGCACTGATAAAATGATTCTGTGGGATGGAAATGATTCTCAGGGCATCCTTACAGGGGAATCTCCATGGGATGACCCCTGAGTGGATCTTGTTTACAGCAATATCTCTGTACCAAGTTTCTAAGGGGTAAATTGAAAGTGCTACCTTGGAGGAATAACCTCAGCCTGAAAACACAACTACTTCTCACAGCCTTTGGGTAGTTAACACTCTCGTCTATTGCTCAGCCACTAATCCATTTAACCCATCTGGATTCCTATTCAGTTATCCCTTATATTATATTTCTGGATAGAATAAATAATTTTCCCCATGGAATTGGACTACCATTGATACTATGATAATAATTTAAGAAAAACATTTTCAAAGTGAAAACTCATCCTCCTTTTTCAGGTCATGAGACCCTGACTATATATACATGGAGAGAAAAAAGATAGATGATAGATAGTGATAATATTTATATACACATGTATGTATACATGCATTTATGTATGTATATGTGTATATGCATGTTACATGTGATATACATATGTATGTGTATGCCTAATATATATTTTATATAAAATATTATACTATGGTAATATATGTATAGTATATCCCCCACAGGCATTCTCTCCAATACATTTTTTGCGCATCCAATCCCATCTCTAGATCGCTTCTCAGAGGACACAAAGTGATAGAAGTGGTTCTGAAAGTGGTTCAATAGTGGAGAAGGAAGTTGGGGTTTTGGAACTGGCTCATGTATCCATCAAGCAAACAGGGTGGCCTGCTGAGGACTGCTGTATATACATTATGAACAGTTCCTGGCTGAAAGTGGAGGCACAAGTGCTATATAGATTTCAGTGATGTTGACCAGGGAAAACATCCACTGAAGTGGTAGACTCTCTAGGTCTCTCTCGCTAAGATTCAGGATTTGGGGAGATATGGTAGGAACAGTGCCTACAAGGATAGCAGAGTTGTATGTTTATTGCTAAGTTGTATTTACACCCCAGAGAGATATTGAGAAACTGAAGGCTCTTAACAAGCAGTTAAAGGCTAAGTGTGAGAGCCAGATGGCCTTTTTGGTAGCTTACAAAGAGACAAGGACCTATTTGCAAAACAAACAAAGCTAAGCAGCACACTGAGAACTTGGTAGATAGAGTCACAGAGCTACAGAGATGTTTGAATATTCAGCAAAGGCTGGTTGGAACCACCTGAGACCCTGAAATATAGGGTAGGGACACTGAGTGGATGCCCCTGATAAGTTACTTCTATAGTCTCTCCTAAATCCTCAGAGATTGTGGAGATGGGCCACAGTTTCCTAGTAAGAGCTGGCCCTTCCCTCGTACTGAAAGGTGCTATAGTGGCATTTCTCTGCAAGAAATAGATATCCCACCTCAGGAGTGCTTTTTACTTCTTTTCTTGGTTTCCAGGCCCGTAAGTACAGTTAAATACCATCAGAACCCAGCTACAGATGTGTTGGCCATGATAAAAGAAAGCATAAATAATATACCAAGGGAGTTGCCAGAATTAGCTAGCATGGGCCAGATGAAGCCATGGAAATCCCTGAGACTGGATTTTGAGGGTACTCGACTGAAAAGGCTGAAACAAAACCACATAAGAAAGAGTTTATTGACTTGGGGGAATTTTCTCCTGACATGGTCCTGTTAAGGACCACTGTGGACAGGGCAAGCTCATGCTGCGGTGGCTTGTGGAAATCTGGCCAATATGGAGACCAATGACGAGTAAAGAGAAATTGCATGAGTTTCCCTGGAAGTTGGTAGAAAAGAAGTAAAGAGGCTAAGGGAAATGGACATGAAAGGATACATAATGTGAAGCCAGAAAATCTACTAGGAGAAGATGTTAGATGGGCCAGCCTAGAGAACATATGATTCACTAACGTTACCAGGAATGTGCTGGTGAGAAGGGTAGCTGCATCGCTAAGAAGTTCAGCACTAGCTCTCCACTTTAGCTCAGTGCTGACAGTAGGAGAGGTGGTCACAGAGCTGGGCTTGTTAATATCCATGTAAATGGTAGCCCTATATCATCAAGTAATAGAAGCCAAGTGGTGACACTTACCTGCCAGAGGTGAGGAAGCCACAATTAGCAAGGTCAGAGGCACAGCCAACGGGGCTTGGCC
The DNA here is from genome assembly GCA_004363605.1 of Indri indri. Taxonomy (NCBI): domain Eukaryota; kingdom Metazoa; phylum Chordata; class Mammalia; order Primates; family Indriidae; genus Indri; species Indri indri. Next base: position 31,066 of record RJWJ010011252.1, read on the forward strand.
TGCAGGCTTGGCCTGAGGATGGTTGTTCTTCCCTATGGGCAGAATAAATGGGACGCCAACAAGAGTGCTGCTTAACAGCTAAAAAAAAGGGAAAAGAATGGGAAAGAAGAAGGCTGAGAGTGGTAATCCCAATAGTCAGTCACAATCCCTTGCTCAATTCTTTGACCTGAGCTGATTTTGCTATCTAGAATCCATTGACTGAAGAGGTATCTGAATTTCTAGGAAAAAAGAACCTGTAACACTACAGCATATATATACTGTGGCCATTCCTTAGGCTTCTCCAAAGAGATCTATAGCCAGGTCACTTCAAAGATGTGTACTGAACTCTGCTCTGCTCTTAGAAGGGCTCCTCACTTGGTTTAATGCTGTATTGTCACCATCTTGAACTTCTTAAAACAAGTCCTTTAAGCAAGGGATCCCACACTGTCATTTGTACTGGACTCCGCAAATTATACAGCCAGTCTTGCCTACAGCCATTGGCTTGGGTGACTCTAAAATGGGTACAGAGAGTTTGAGAACTCTGTTGATGTGGGCGTTTACATGGTCAGATGATAAATGGAGTCCTTATTAAAATTCAGCTCATAGTGGGACCACTGTGTCTGTAGCCCCATGCAGTGGTCATTTTTAAAAATTTTTTAGTGCCCAAGCATTTAATTTGAAGTAATATACTTGGCATTTAGAGTGATGCTCACATTGTGTCCCTAGCCTTTGGAGCAAGAGCTATCACAATAAGAAAGGCTAAGTGGAAACCTCTGTATCTGCCTTCCATTCTCTCAGCTAATGGAATAAATAAAAAGCACTATCACATTCCAGGAAGGATGGTGGATACTACTGCCACGATCAAATAGCTAAAGAATGTTGAATAGGTATGTGGGGGTGTATCCTTACATATTTCTTTAGGGGCCATAGCCCCTAAAGAGCTTAGACAGATCCTGGAGACTTGAGTGTAGACTGTTGTAATCTCAAACAAGTAATAGCCTGATTCTAACTGATATGAGAAGGTGGTTTATTTTCTAGAGCAGATTAACAAGGTCTCAGGTACCTGACAGATAACCATTTATCTGGTGAGTGTAGTCTCACTCATTATTATGATAAAAGTGGATCAGAAACATTTCACATTCATGTGAAACATGCAATAATATTCATTTATAGTTTTTCCTCAGGGCCATGTTAATTTTTCTGTTCTTCATCATATGGTAGACTGAAGACATTTGGGCCACTTGGTCAACCCACAGAACATCACGCTTTATGTGTTAACTCAGTAACATCATGACAAGACAAACAACAGATGGCCAGTATGCAGGAGGCCTTGGTAAGGGTGGAGGATAAACCTTTTGAAGATTCAGAGTCCTGACACTTCAGTGAAGTCTTTAAAGGTCCAGTGGTCAGGAGTTTCCTGGACTATGACCTCCAAAGTAAAAGAAAAATTACTGCATACCCCACTGAGTCTGGTAGTTATTTTTGGGTTCTGAAGGCAACATATTCCATGCCTAAGAATAATGTTCTGGCTCATATACTGGGTGACAGGGGAAGCTTCAGGTGTCTTGTGGAAAAATGTGCAGCATGGAGCTTATGATAAGTGGAGTCATGAGGTAAGCTCTGATATTCAGGAATAAGTCAATGCCATCTATAGCAGAGAAAATAATACTTTCATTGGTTAAACAGCTCTTGGTAGCAATGAAAACATGACTACGAGGCACTAAATGACTATATGTCTGGAACTGCACATCATGAGATGGGTCATTTCAGTTCTTCCAAGTCATAAAATCAGCCCAGTATAAGTCAACCAAAAGATGAAAATGATACACCTAGGTTGAGCCCAACCAGGACTAGAGATGGGGCAGCTGCAAGAGCAGGTAACTCAGATATCCCTGTTACCCACTGCAGTTACACCTGCAACCCTCCCCTACTTTGCACTTAATAGCAGATGAGAAAGGTGGAAAAAAACCTGACAGCACCCTCCAGTGAAAGACAATCAGCTACATCTGTAGCTGAACAAGTTATAGTCATTGGTTTTTTAGCAAGGAAGAATATACACCATGAGGATTCATGGAGCATTTCAATAAAAGGGTGTTAGAAAGGTCTTACGAAAGGATTTGGGTTTGTGTTAGCTTATTTTGGGGAGGGTTCAAGGAATTAGGGCTTCGCTCTCTAGTGGATGCTGTCAGAAAGTGGAGCAATTGCATGACTAGGTATCTTAATAAATCTTATCTATAAGGCAAGTTGCATGGAGTGAAGCTAAAGTTATCATTGAGTAAGGAAGCAGCAGTCACGTTAGCTGGGATAGAGGGATGTGTGGGCATTTTTGTGGTTGGAACAATGTTCATTTTTTGTTTTACTATGTTCACAAGTGATTACAGAATGGTCTTATTTTTTCTTGATCTATCATAGTCATGAAGAGGGCTTGTCTGATTCTGATTTTGTCAAGTTGTTTTATGTTCGGTGGGAAGGCCTCGCTGTGAGTTCCACGCCAGCTTCTGCAACACAAGGCTCAGCTGATAGTACTGGACCAGTTCTTAAATATCAGAGGCTGCTTTTCTTCTTCTCAAGGTAAGACTTGGTTCATGGACGGCTTAACACAGTAAGTGGATGAAGGCCAAAAATGGACAGCAGAGCTTTCAAGCACATTTGAGGATGACATTGAAAGACCTGGTCATCCACTTCCACTTTGAGAGGAAGGAGAAATGGCCCGAGGTAACAAAATAAACAAATAGTTTCCTGGGCAGTGACCAACAGCCTGGCTCTTATGTCAAGGGCCTAGAATGAAAGGAGTGGGAAGATTGGAGACAAGGAGGTCTTGAGAAAACGTAAGGGCATGTAAGAGTGGAGTGTGAAGAGTTTTGTATCGTATGTTAATTCTCATCAGAACTCAGGAAAAGAGACATAAAATTATGTGAATGTGACGAGTGCCACTAAAGGAAGGTGAAAAGAGGCTGAAATTATAAATAATAGGAGGGAGATGTGGTAGTGGTCGTGATAAACCTACTTGAGATTAAATACTTTGGAAAGGCCTTTCTGAAGAGGTGATCTGGAGGCTGAGGCGAGGGTGAGGAAAGAGCACGCTAGGTGAGGGAGCAGCACACACCTGCCTTGAAGTGGGGAAGGGCCAGGAGCGTTCACCAGCTAGAAAGGATGAGGGGCACGTGGGCCAGAGTGATGAGCGGGAGATGGCGCCAGAGGAGACTGACATATTGAGGAGCCAGATTATACCAGACCAGGAAAGGAGTTCGGATTGTATTCTAAGAGTAGTGAGAAAGTTTTGAAAAGTTTTACTCAAGGATGTGACATGGCCCGAATTAATGTTTAAAACGATTTCTCTGGCCTGTCTGTGGGGCAAGAGAGGAAGCGGAAAATTGGTTAGGAAGCTACTACCGTCATCCTGTGGATTAATAACAATCCAAATGGAGACAGGACCTCACCCTACCTTGTGAATGAGTTACATTGCCTCTCCTTGGGTGGGAAGTAGCCGTGTAGGTGGATGACATAGCCTTTCTCTTACAGATGACATTCCAGCGTCTGACATTCTGACCAACTTGGTTCCCAAAATATATGTGGTATGGTATACACATAGCTCAACAGGATCAGAACTGGCTTAACATTGAGAGATTACCCCCGTGTCACATATCCTCTCAAATATCCGCCCCCACATCTTATATTTTGAAAGTCAACTTCTACAGTCATTTTAGATTAAATGTGCTCTACATGAGCCTCTGCCCCTAATTTAATATTGAAGTAAAAAAAGAGAAGCAAAGTAATGAAGAGAAATTAAATCTGTGTGTGTACATATAACTGTATACATAGGATTTATTACAAGGGGATGAATGTAATAACAAAGGGAAGGAATAAGTTCCCTTTTAGCCTTTTTGAGCCAGCAAAGTTGCCTGGGGTGCCAGCAGTTCAAGGCAGCACTTTCCAAAGGAATATAGAGTCCTCAAGAGCACTTGTTAATCCAGGATGTAGTCCCTGGGATTACTCTTACTCTTCCAAAAAACCATCAATGGGTGATAATAACATATCCGCTTCATTGATTGCATGATAACTTGATTCTTATTTATATATGATGTTATCACATTGAGTATGACTGTTTTCCAAGAGAAAAAAGGAGAAGCATTCCATTAGATAAATGTGGCTTACAGGTTTTTCTATTTTACATTAAACTCACCTGTCATTCATGCATGGAAAGATGTTTAAAAGGAGTTTTAAAGAGATAATAAAAATTATAATAAGTGATTTCTCATTTATTGCATATATTTTTCATCATAAACCTGCCCTTTATGGTTTTGAATTCAGAAAATATAAGAACACAATGGTAGAATCAACCTGGAGGTTTATCAACTGGAGAATAAGAAAAGTTCAAAGAAAAAACATTCTGTAAAACTATTGCGTTTTCCCCCTGAATCCTAAGATTGAAACCAGTTGTACCCACTCATTAAATTCATATTTGGTGCTCCAAATCATGGAGGGAAGCGTATTACATATTACTGAGAGGCAGAGAATTTGTGATGCTTTTAAAATGTACTCTTTTGATTTTGATATTGAAGTGCTATGAATGTGGGTTTGTTTGGAAAGATATTAAATTATTCTTAATCATAATCCTGACAACATAATGGGGGTTTAGTGTTTGGATAACAAATTATGGTATTGCTGATTGGAGCTCTAGCTAACGGTTGGGAAAAAGAAACAAAAAACATAGGGTAAAATAACACCAGAGACAATTTATGTAAATAGTTGATAATGTATTTAAACCACGTACTGCCTTAAACTGGTTTGGAAATTAGATACAAAATGAACAAAGTCAAGTTAACTAAACAGTCAAAGACAGTAAAATATATCAAAGTTTTATATCACCTGTACTCTGTGAAATTTTGATCTATCACAGTCTAATGCCCTGGTCAGTGCCTTATCTTTCTGTGTTTCTGACTGTGAAAGATATTATGGCCTCCGAAACCCCAGTTTATCATGTGTCCAAGAATTCAGGCCCATGAGCTGAAAAATTAATCATGAGAAAATTCATCTGTAGAACTCTGATAATAGATGAGCTGGGAGGATCAGAGTTAATGAACTGAGGTTTTTACACAGAGTCTATCCAATGCTCTAATTCCTCATAAACCCTCTTTACTCAGTTTGATGTTATACTAAATAAATGTCTCTGCCCAAGATTTCCCAGGGGTTTTCAAGTGTCCACACCATCTACCCGTAACACACACACACACACACACACACACACACACACACACGCACACACACACCCCACACACCATGTACACATATGCATACCTTTTTCTTATTTGCTTTAATTAGGAACTGAAATTGGATTACCTCTACAAACTATTTTATTTTAAAAAGCCAGATTATTGTCATTAATAAACTCAGATCCTAAAAATTTGTTGTGATCAGAGATATTTATATCTTAAACAAGTTAAGACTCTTTCCCTCTTTGTATAAAGGCTAACCTCCCAAGTTCACTGTATTTTCTTTGGGTCAAAGGAAGTTTTGAATTATGTTTGCTAGGATTTCATTAAGTTTTGCGAACAAATATTAGAATATTAGATTTATGAGTTTTGAAAGACTATGTGGTATTCAAAAATATTGTATGCTCATTTTAAAAACTATATAAATACACCGAAGTGAAAAACATTATAATCCTATAATAGCTATCCACTCTTCTGCTTTGGCATTTCCTTCTAGATTTTGTTTAAAGGCATACAAATTTTTATAGGAATAAAAATTTTAAGATATATATAATATTCATAAAGACACATACATTATTATTTTATATTCTACTTTTTCATTTGCTCTTATATTAGACAAATGTATATACTCACAATAGTCAAAATTATAATTTTAAACTACTTCATGCCTATTGACTTGAAATTCTTCCTCTAAGCAATTTTACTATAACAAAATTTTTTAAAAAAACTTCACAATTGGAAAAACTTATTATTTAAAATAATAAATAAGCCTGCAATGAATACCTGTCCACAAATACCTTCTTTTTCTATTGACTTAACTTTTTAAAATAAATTTTCTATTTTGAGATAATTCTTGATTTACAGAAAAGTTTCAGAGACAGCACAGAAGTTCCTATATCCTCTTCACTCAGCTTCCATGGTACATTTGTCCAGATTTTTAAAATTAACATTAAGCCACAGAGTCTAGACAGATTTCACCAGTTTTTCTGCTAATGTTCTTTTTCCTACTCTAGGATTTAATTCAGACTATCACATCAGTTCCCACACCTCCTCAGTTGGCTTTGATCTGTATCTGTTTCTCAGACTTTCCTTATATTTCATGATCTTGAAACTTTTTAAGAATTTTCCTCAAGTATTTTGTAGAAACTCTTAATTTGGATGTGGCTGTTGTTTTCTCAAGAATAGATTGCAGTTATGGGTTTTTGAGAAGAGTATCAACAAGATACTGTTTGCATCATATCAGGGGGTACATGATAATAACAAGACTCATCACTGGTGTTCTTAACCTTGTAATTTTCGAAAATGGGGTAGGGGAACTGAAAATGACAGTTGTTATTTTTTTCACATCTGCAAGGGATTTGTTTTTCAAAGGAATAGATTTAGAGGTAAAAAACGTGGGGCAGAATTATGGAATAGAAAATAAATACAAATGTAAGCTGTTTTGCTAAATTATTTTATAACCACAGCAAACTAGTACAGAGAATACCCTGTACAAAACACAATAAAGGTTCAAAGATCTAAATCTTCCCTTAGCACAGCTGAAAATGTCAGTTTCTGGTATTTGGAATTTAGGCTGCAGTCCTTGTTTTTGGGTGGATCACTGGGCATGTGGCATAGTCCATGCTTTAAACCGGATTTGAACAGAGGAATGGCCCTTTGGCCCAGATAGAGGTAGGTGAAGTGTTTGGTTTCATGTGTCACAGAACTATCGAAGTCCCTCCCCACAATATACAGTGCCAGGTGGGACTGTACTTCTTGTCAAACTCCTTCTTGATATGGGCCACAATGTGCGTTAGACTTCTCCAATACCTGAGTAGGGCACTCCACCTGTTGCACCACTTCTAACAGCTCTGCATTTTGATGAGGCCTTTTGTTCCCACACGGTTACTATGCAGGCCTTTCAGTCACATGTGGTTACTGCAGAGAAGAGGCTGGCCTGGCTGACTGTAACGGTCTCCTGGAGAAGGTGCTAGCACAACTCAGGCCCAGCGAGAACTGCCATAGCTACTAAGCCGTGGCACATCTTTGACACTTAGTCGTTTTGATGGCTGAAATTGGCTTGGAGAATCCAATGGTGGTTAAAGATTTTTATATTCTGAGACACTGTTTCCATGGTGGCATAATATGCAAACTATTTTGAAAGAATGGGGATGACCAAAGATATATCATATGTATATATCAACATTTTAGAATGTGATAGAAAGTATTTCATCTTATAATCTTACTTTATGGATACTAGTGCTTATATTTTTTTTTTTACTATTCTGTCTTGATCTTGGTCTTTATTATAAATCTTCAGAAATCATCTGAAATTTTGTCCTATAAATGGCACCAATTGGTTTGGGGATGACAGTGATGTTTAATACACCATAATTTTTTCCTTGAAGTTTCATTACAATGTATCTAGAAGTGGGATAGATTTCTTTTTATTTATTCGAGATTCATTGATCTTTGTCAAACTATTGGCTAGCGTATTTCATCAGAAAATTAATAGCCAGTGTCTTTTAAAATATTGCCTATACTTCATTCTCCCTTTCTTCCAACTTCCTTTTCACATTTTCCATCTCTGTCCCTCTATATTGCATTTTGGGTCATTTCTTCAAACTTGTCTTCTAATGCATTCATTCTCTCATCTGCCATATCAATCTGTAGCTTAATTCATCCACTAAGGGTTTTTTTCCAATTTTCATTATTGTATTCTTTTTTTATTTCTAAAAGGATTTACTTGGTACTTTTCCAAAAAAGTTTGGTCATTATTATTGTTTTTTTTAATTGCCACATGCATTTTTCATGATGTCTTTCATTTATTTAAGTATAGTAATTTGTTAGTTATCGATTGCTGCATATTACCTGAAACTTAGCAGCTTAAAACAACACCCATTTATTATTTCCTGTTTCCTATGGGTTAGAAATCCAGGCACCACATAGCTGCATCCTCTCCTTCAGAGATTCTCACAAGGTTGCAATCAAGGTATCCTTCAGGGCTGTATCTGTATCTCGGGGCTGGATTCATGTAGTTTTTGATGGACTCAGTTCCTCTCACGCTGTTCAGTTATGGGCCTCAGTTTCTTACTGGCACTTGGCTGAAGGTCACACCCAGTTCCTTGCTACATGGGCCACTCCACCATAGCAGCTTGCTTCATCAAAGTAAGTAAGTCAAGGAAGCATAAAAGAGAAAGTGCTGGCAAGACAGAAGGCACAGTCACGCATAATCATGGAAGTAACATTCCATCACGTTTGATGTATGCTATTTTTTTCTTCTTTTTCTTTCTCTTTTTTTCTTGTTTTCTTTTTTATTTTTATAGATTTAGGGGGTACAAGTGCAATTTCATTACGTGGATGTATTGCCTAGTGGTGAAGTCTGGGCTTTTAGTGTAGCCATCACTAAAAATGTTCATCATCACTATTCAGTGTACATTGAACCCATTAAGTGATTTCTCATCCCTCATCGCCCTCCCATCCTCCTACCCTTCCAACCTCCCAAGTCTCCAATGTCTATTATTCCAATCTCTATGTCCATGTGGTACACATTATTTAGCTCCTATTTTTTAAGTGAGAACATGCTGTATTTGATTGTTTCTGGTTTATTTCACTTTTTTATAAACACCAGAAATTCATTTCTCACAGTCTGCAGGATGGCAGTTCGTGATCAAGGTATCGACAGGGTTGATTTCTTCTGAGGCCTCCCTTTTTGGCTGGCGGATGGCCACCTTCTTGCTGCTTGCTGCCTCTCCACATGGTCTTATCTTTTTGCACAGGCAACCCTGTTGTCTCTTTGTGTGTCAAAATCTCTCCTTGATTTCCAATGAATGTTTTTTCCATATGCACACATAAGTGATGATCAATTAGTTCCAATGAAATGATGAGTACCATGGTGTTTGTATTTCCATTCTTGTTGTACTTGACTTAGAAGAATGCTGGCATGGATACGGAGAGATAGGAACACTCATACGCTGCTGGTGGGACTGCAAACTGGTGCAACTTCTATGGGAAACAGTATGGAGATATCTCAAAGAACTAAAAGTAGAACTACCATTCTACCCAGCAATCCCACTACTGGGTATTTACCCAAAGGAAAAAAAGACATTCCATAAAAGAGATACCTGCACTCAAATGTTTACAGCAGCACAATTCACAATTGCAAAGATGTGGAAACAATCCAAGTGCCTATCAATAGGTGAGTGGATTCATAAAATGTGGCATATGTATACCATGGATGTATGCTACTTATTAGACCAAGTCACTACACCCATTCCTCCCAACTGATGGTATAGAATTAGACAAGTAAGTGAACACCAAGACGGGAGATGGAATCATTGGGGAACATCTTAGAAAACTGTCTGTCAATTAAATAGCTATTTTGCAGACGATATCTTTTTTTTTTTTTTTTTTTTTGAGACAGAGTCTCACTCTCTTGCCTGGGGCGAGTGCCGTGGCGTCAGCCTAGCTCACAGCAACCTCAAACTCCTGGGCTTGAGCAATCCTCCTGCCTCAGCCTCCCGAGGAGCTGGGACTACAGGCACGCGCCACCATGCCCGGCTAATTTTTTCTATATATATTTTTACCTGTCCAATTAATTTCTTTGTATTTTTGGTAGAGACGGGGTCTCGCTCTTGCTCAGGCTGGTCTCGAACTCCTAGGCTCAGAACGATCCGCCCGCCTCGGCCTCCCAGAGTGCTAGGATTACAGGCGTGAGCCACTGCGCCCGGCCTTGTAGACGATATCTTTTAATTGCAATATTGGAAGTCTCTGCAGGCCTAGCTCTGCTCTGCTGTTTTTATTGCTTTACACTTATGGTGCCTTGTTTGCTTGTGTGTTTTGTAATTTGTGACAATGAACTATTGATTTCAGTCTGTTTGATCTGTGGAATTTTTTTCCTGAGGTCTAGAATGCAAGTGAATTTATCTTGGGAAGATTTTTATTTGCTTCTATGAGGTGCCTATGGGAATTGCCAATCAGTATGCAATTAAATTTTCATCTTGAGGTGTTTGAATCAATAAGGTAGTATGAATTTAGGCTGACAACTTGCTTCAAAGTTAGCTTGAGATTCTAAATTCTGAGTAGAGGTGTTTCCTTGCTCTACTATTTGTTTAGATTTGTGAAATTTGATTCCTTTAATGTCTGCTGGCGGAGAGGAAACATGTTTATTTTTATTTCAATATTTTATACGGTGTATGGAACCCTATGTTTTTTTTTATTTCAAAATATTAAGGAGGTACAAATGTTTTTGTTCCATGGATACCTTGTATAAGGCTTATATTGGGGCTTTTAGTGTGCCTGTCACCAGAATAGTGTTCATTGTGCCTGATAGGTAAGTTTGTACCCCTCGCTGCCTTCCACCCTCCCCTCTTCCTGTTTTCCAATGACCTTTACATCTCTTCATGCCCATCGTTTAGCTCCCAATTATTAAAGAGTACATCTGGTACTTATTTTTCCATTCCTGAGATACTTCACTTAGGATAATGGTCTCCAGTTCAATCCAAGTTGTTGCAAATGACATCATTTCATTCCTTTTTATGGCCGAGTAGTACTTCATGATATATATATATATACACACACACACACATACACACACACACACTACATTTTCTTTATCCTCTCATGAATTGATGGGCACATATGTTGATTCCACATCTCTGTGATTGTGAATTGTGCTGCAATAAGTATTTGAGTGTAGGCATCTTTTTGATAAAATTGTTTCTTTTCCTTTGCATAGATACCCAGCAGTGGGACTGGTGAATCAAATGGTGAGTCCACATTTATTTCTTTAAGGAATTGCCATACTGTTTTCCACAGAGGCTGCACTAATCTGCAGTCCCACCAGCAGCGTATAAGCATTCCTGTCTCTCTGCATCCACACCAGCATCTATTATTTTTGACTTTTTAAAATGGCCATTCTGACAGGGATAAGGTGGTATCTAATTATGGTTTTAATTTGTATTTTCCTAATGATTAGTAATGTTGAGCATTTCTTTATGTATTTGTTGGCCATTTATCTATCTTCTTTTGAAAAAGTTCTGTTCAAGTCTCTGACCACTTTTTAATGGGTTATTTGTTTCTTTCTTGCTGATTTGTTTGAGTTTTTTGTAGATTATTGATATTAGTCCTTTATTAGATGTACAGTTTGTGAACATTTTCTCCCATTCTGTAGGTTATCTATTAACTCTGTTGATTATTTCCTTTGCTATGCAGAAGCTTTTTAACTTAATTAAATTCCATTTATTTATTTTTGTTGTTGATGTATTTGTCTTTGGGGTCTTAGGCAATAAGACCTAAGCTGATGTTTAGAAGAGTTTTCCATACATTTTCTTCTAGAATTTGCAGGGTTTTGTGCCTTACATCTTTACCTATCTTGAATTAATTTTTGTAAATGGTGAGAGATAGGGATCCTGTTTCATTCTTCTGCATGTTTCTATCCAGTTTAACCAGCACCATTTACTGAATAGGGCTTTCTTTCCCTAGTGTATGTTGTCTGCTTTGTCAAAGATTGCTTGGATGTAGGTAGATGATTTTATTTCTGGGTTCCCTATTTTTTCCATTGGTCTATGTTTCTGTTCTTATACTAGTATCATGCTGTTTTGGTTATTATAGCCTTGTACTATAATTTGAAATCGGGTAATGTGGTGCCTCCAGATTTGTTCTTTTTGCTTAAGATTGCTTTGGCTATTTGGGCTCTTTTTTGGTTCCAAATGATTCATCGAATTATATTTTCTAGATCTTTGAAATATGGTGTTGGGACAATCCTCCTTAATTCATTCTACAAAGCCAGTACTACCTTAATACCAAAGCCAGGAAAGGATACAACAAAAAAAGAAAACTACAGACCAATATCCCTTGTGAACATAGAAGCAAAAATCCTCAACAAAATACTAGCAAACTGAATTCAACAGCACATGAAAAAGATAATTCATCATGACCAAGTGGATTTCATCCCAGGGATGCAAGGATGGTTTAACATACATAAATCAATAAACATGATTCACCACATAAACAGAAGCAAAAACAAAGATCTCAATAGATGCACAAAAAGCATTTGATAAAATCCAGCACTCTTTCATGATAAAAACCTTCAATAAACTACATAGAAGGAACAGACTTCAAAATTATGAAATCCATTTATGACACACCCAAAGCGACCCTCATACTGAAAGGGGAAAAGTTGAAAGCATTCCCACGATGAACTGGAACAAGACAAGCTGCCCACTATCACCACTTCTATTCAACATAGTGCTGGAAGTCCTAGCCAAATCAATCAGGCAAGAGAAAGAAATAAAGGGTTTCCCAATCAGGAAAGAGGAGGTCGAAACCTAGAAAACCCTAAAAACTACACCAAAAGACACTTGGAATTGATAAATACATTCAGCAAAGTCTCAGGTTACAAAATCTGTGTACAAAAATTAGTAGCATTTCTATACACTAATGATAGTTAAGCTGAGCATCAAATCAAGGATTCAATACCATTCACAATAGCTGCAAAGAAAATAAAATACTTAGGAATATACTTAACCAAGGATGTGAAAGATCTCTACAAGGAGAACTACAAAACATTGATGAAAGAAATCGCAGATGACACAAACAAATGGAAAAATATCCCATGCTCATGGACCGGTAGAATCAACATTGTTAAAATGTCCATACTGCCTAAAGCGATTTATAGATTCAAAACAAACCTCGTCAAAATACTGATGTCACATTTCACAGATCTGGGTACTCCAGTTTTACGAGAGAAAGATATCCTTGTAGACTCCTTACATTGGGTAGATATTCTTTATGCCCTGTGAAACTATGAACACCAAAGCTCAAATTCATCCAGGTCAATAAACACACTCAGACTGAAACTTGCCTTTCTTACTCTATTATAACCCTGTATTCCTACCTTTATTTACTGCTATGTCTAGAGGATTTTTTACTTTTTTTCAAGCTCATTGATGCATCTAACATTTAAAAAAATTTTTCTAAGATATTTAGTTGTTTGCAATGAGATTTGATCCAGTTTCCTAACACATCATATTATCAGAGACAGAAATATTGAGGGTCCCTAATGGTTCATTTTATTTAACAAATATTTATTTATCAGATGTCAGGTCCCAGGTTCTTTACTGGGCCTTGGAATATCAGACACTTTTCTGTCTTCAAGGGGACAATGATGCACGTTGTGACATAATGCAATATAAATTCCACAGTTAAGCAAACGTATTACTACGGGGGCACAAAGGAAGTCATCAATAACACAGTCGCAACAAGACTTTATAGTTTGTGTCTGGTTTTCACATTTTGAAGAATAACTGAGATATTCTTGCCTTTTCTCCAAATAGCAGTTACTTACATACACAGATCCTTGACAAAAGCTACGTCTGATAAAATATTTACTAATGACATGAAACTTGCTAAATTTAAATAAAACAGTTTGTTGACGTGGAATATAAGCAGCAGTCTGACATTAGGAATCTGAATTTCCTTCCTGACTTTAGTATCATCTGTAGGCAAGGCAGGTATTTTTGTTTACATTTTATTTGCGGGAAATTGAGCCCCCAGGAGATCATGTGCCGTTTTCTTTCTACTCTGTGTGTGGTCTAAATGGAAAAATGAAAACAAAAACAAAAACGACAACACTAGAATAAGAAAACTAAGCTGCCAGAGAGCCCTGAGGCCCTCCATGGGGGTCACTGGGGAATGAAGAGAACCCCGAGACTGGTCGTTGGCATGATTTTGCAGAAAGGGAAATAGGATGTCAGGAAGATATGAGTTCAGGGAAAGCCCTTCCTCTCCTTTTCTTGG